>JAMQGT020013189.1:0-119339 GCA_024447675.2 Pterophyllum scalare | reverse complement strand
CTTCCCTTTCTTTCCTGTCACATATCTCCTGTTCCAGTGGTGGATGTTCATGTTAAACATGACCAAAGGTTCAAAGAATGAGCTCAGTGTATGTAAAAGTAATCCCTGTGAGCCAAAAGCTCAGACTGCAGATCATACCTGTCAAGTCACACGTTTTAGCCGGGAAACTCCCGTATTAGTATTTTCCTGTAAAGTTTCCTGTATTATAAGAATTTTTTAAGTATTCCTGTGACTCTGAATTCTGTCAGTAGCCTTGTGAGGTTCTCGCGAGGTTTGTGACACAGAGTGAACAAATCCGGAACAACAACTGGACCTCGGTTGTGCTCAGTGTTGCAAACTTAAGCCACGTTTCCATACAGAACCACTCAGCGTGGGTTGCCACGGTCGTGTTGTGTTTCCATTGCGATTGAGGACCACCTCAGTGTGTGGATGGAGTCAATATAGCAGCACCGGCAGTAGTCTTGTGACGTAATTTGAAATCCTCCGCTGTCGCCATATTTTGTGTACATACAGCCTTTGTACTGCGTCCGTTCGTAAGTTTAGCATCACCCGAACCCCACAGAGTCCCTGCCTGCAGGTGAGAGGGCACCGCCATACGCAGCAGAAGTTGGTTTGTACCTTAAGTCACATGACCTTAATAGCGGAAGTGAGTCTTTTTCGTGTGCTTGCACACGCTGCATTGAGCAGGTGGGCCTGTTGCTGTGATACATCAGCGCGCATGTCTGTGGATTTTCTGAGCTGGCTAAAATCCTGCAGATGGAGTTTTGCTCAGTCAGTCTGTCATGTACAGGAGCCTGTACCTGGATGTACAGCTTTGTAAAGAAAAAGTTGGCCTTTTGCTATTTTTGTTCTGTATCTTTTCTATTTACATTTTAATAGCACCGCTGAGTGTTTTTATGGAGAATAAAAGCATTAATTTATTTGAGGAGCATTATTATTTAAATATGCCAGTTGTTGATTTTTGAGCATGTATAGCTGCAGTTGAATGTTAATAAAAAATGTCTGTGTGGCATTTGGGACATGTAGCTTTGACTCTGAAGTGCCTTTTTGTTTACACCTTTTGGGAAGAAAATATATCGAGATATAGCTCGCATATCGCTATTCAGCTAAAAAGTATTGGGATACAACTTTTGGTCCATATCACCCAGCCCTACTCTATGCTAATGAGCTGTTCAGCTGGTAGGGGCAGGTAAGGGATGCTTCAGTGGTGATAGGATGCTGTGTGTGCGTTTCAGATGGCTCTCATGTTGCAAAACTCAGAGGTGGCAAAAGTACTGACATTCTGTACTTAAGTAGAAGTACAAGTACTTGTGTTAAAAACTACTCTGATAAAAATCGAAGTACTGGTTCAACTTCTGTTCTCAAGTAAAAGTAAAAAGTACAGGCTCTGAAATGTACTCAAAGTAAGACAGTAAAAGTAGTTTGATGACGTTTCTACCTGCTGTTCTTCTGTAAGGCTAACTGAACCTCATTATACATTATTGTAACAATATAAAATAATATTAAAGGAGAACACAAATGTTATTTTAATTCTATATGAATTGAATCTGTTCTGTAGGACACAAACTGTGAAAGGGAATTTAAACACAGCTCTAGTCTCTGTGTCCTCCATAGTAGAGGGTGGCTGTGCCTCCACCTAAACACCAACATGAGGATACTCAGGGGTTACAGTGGGATTCAGAAGGTGGAGGAACCCTAAGATCAGCTGTAGTGGCTCTGCATGGGGAGGAGAACCACAGCTTTGTATTGTGAGCTCCAGTAAATGATGTTGGTGTGCAGGCTGTGATCAGCTGACCTGCTGCTGCTCTCTCCTTCCTCTTTCTTCCATCTTTCTCCATCTGAGAGAAGTTATCACTCATTCTTTGCTCTCCATGGAAATACAGCAGCTGTTCTTTATCTAACAGACACACTGTGTGACAAACAGCACACACTTTTTGTATTGATATTTGTTGAGCATTTAGAAACATTGCATCTAAAATTACCTGCCACAGGTTACTCTCTTTATGCTCGCTCCTCTTCTGTAGTGCTAGGTAAATGCTGAGCACAACTTACGGATACCTACCCTCGGTCCGGTCCACTGTAACCCCTGATTATAGCGCTATAAATGATACATTAATTATACGGTTTTGCCTCTTTAATGTCTTCGGATACGATAAGCCCCGGTGATGGAGGATACACGAGTGCGATTGTCTCTTATATGTTATTATTCCTCTGTTTAGGCTCAGATCGTTTGATGTTTGACGGCGCACTGACCGGAAATGCAAACGCGTCGTTAAACCTAAAGTAACGAGCTTGTTTTGAAAATGTAAGAAGTAGAAAGTACAGATACTTGTGTAAAAATGTAGGGAGTAAAAGTCTAAAGTAGTCAGAGCAGCGCGTCGCCCTCTTTGACCCCCATGGAGCAGGATCCGGATCAGCAGCGTCACAGATGTTTCAGGACTGCTGGAAGGGAAAGTTCCTGATTTTAATGCTTGTGCAGCGCTAAAAGTCAGAGGGAGGATGGATTTTATATTTTTATACAATATAATTTAGCAGAGGTGCAGATCAGAGACGGAGAAACCAGCCCACGGTGAATCGCAGCGTGTTTACAGCTTACAAAGAGAGGAGGATCCACATCTGGACTCTAAAACTGTGATCGTGATCATCTGTACTCACCAGAGTTGGACAGAAGCTCTGCTGTGCTGCTGAGAAAGGCTGGATGAGCTCAGTTTGATGCTCCTTTGAAGACAAACACAGTTTGCAGCTCTCACTTTCAGTTTCACTTCTGGAATCTGACGCTGAAACTCGTATTTCAGATGTTCCTCCGCCTCTGAGAGGCGACGCATCAGCCGTGAACGGTTCTCGGTAAACCGATCAGTGCTTCTGTTCAATCAACACTTATTTTATCTTTTTGGAAAAATGGAAAAACTCAAAATCTTCAGGGCCAAATATTTCCGGGAAGAGAAACAGAAAGAAGGAGGAGCAGCTCCGTGTGAAAGAAGACCAGGCCCACACATGTGGAGAGGAAGCAGCAGGGAAGAGACAGGAAAACGAGTCAGACGCTGAAACACAAAAGAAGAAGATGGACCGAGTCTGTCGCTGCTCATCAAAGTGATCAGGAGCACAGCAGAGCAGTTTGAGGCTCAGAAGAAGCAGAAGCTCATGGAGGTCTGACTCCAGATGTTTGCTGTGAACTGATGACACAGGATCTGCTTCCTGCTGCTTGGACTGCTCTCACTGATTATTACTAATGGCTTTAAATATGTTTGCACCGCAGGAATCAAACCTGAAGGGAGGATAAACTGAATCAGATCACATGGGAATATTTTATTATTAAAGTTTCAGAGTAACAGATTAAATGAATCACAGAGTTATTAGTTTGGATCGGTCCTTCAGGCGGTCAGAGCATCACTTACAGCATTTAAAGCAGCTGAAACAGCCATGAGACAAACTCAGACTCTAGTCTGCTGTTATGTTGCTCTGCTGTATGTTGTGTGTGTCAGTATGCTGTCCTGCAGCTGAGAGTTGGATGGTAAATACACTAGTTCTTATATTGCGCTTTTCTACAGCACGTTTACATTCACCCATGCACTTCAATGAGTAAGTAAGCTAAGAGCCTTTATTGTCTAACATCTACTCCAACACTTGCGTCGGAGAGCAACTCGGGGTTCAGTATCTTGCCCAAGGATACTTAGGCATGCCGCCCGGAGCAGCCAGGAATCGAACCGCTGGGTGTAGGTGCAGCCCAGAGTGATGGTGCTGCCAGCCATTCAGATTCACCTTCTCAGCTCCTCCACCCAGTACAGTTGTAGCCAAAAGTTTTGAGAGTTACAAGTTACAGTTTTCACAAAGTTTGCTGCGTCAGTGTTTTTAGATCTTTTTGTCAAATGTTTCTATGGTAATACTGAAGTATAATAAACATTTCACAAGTTTCATTCACAATTACGTTAAGTTTATGCAAAGAGCCAGGGTTTGCAGTGTTGGCCTTTCCTTACCAACACCTCTGAAATTCACCCTGGTTTGCTGTCAATCAACTTCTGGGCCAAATCCTGACTGACAGCGAGCCATTCACGCATCATCAATAATGGATTTCTCCAAATTTGTGGGATTTTGTTTGTCAATCACCTCTTGAGGATTGACTACAACTTCTCTTTGTGATTAAGGTTCACCTGGGAAAAATATGGCCTGAGGACCAGAAATGGCTGGCAGACCATCTCAGTCCAACTAACTAGAGTTCTAAATTTGGCATCACAGGAACCAGCATAGCTTCCAGATTTGCTTCATCCTCTGCTGCTGCATGACTGGCTCACAGTTCAGTCATACAGCATCCTACCAAGTTCTGCAGGTCTGAACAAATTCAATGGCTTAGTGAAAAGGTTCGACCTGTTCAAACTGATCTTTTCAGCTTTTTGTGGAACACCTGGACCTGGATTAAAAATACAAAATATTGCTGAATAAAGACAACAGAGAGAAGAAGTTTGATAGTTTATTTCAAGTTCTGCGAAGTCTATCACAGGTGAAAGAGAACCAAACATGTAAATATATACAGTCGTACACAGGGAAATAAAACTGAAGATAAATATTGTGTAGCTTGAAAGGAAACTAACCAACTAAAAAACCAATCAGGAGCCATGCACTGTAAGTGGTTTGAATGGAAAAAAAGCTTGAAGCGTATGTACAGCATCATGAAAAGGTTTCGTTCTCGCCTTCAGAAGCAGTGAATCGTAGTGTTAGTAAAGGTTAGTATTGGATAGGACAACCAGCTGTATTGTCAGAAATCTTTCCCCAAAGGCACACAATCAGGAAATCAGAAGGTCTCTTCTCACATCTTAATTTGGAGTCGACTACATTTGATGATTCCCGTGATGCACACGTGCACACGCAGTTTCAAGTCATGCTGTACATGAAGACGGTAAAGGGAACTGAGTCTTAGTTGCCTAACCTGCAGCAGGCTAACACCGGATCACCGCCGCCGGACTCGACACACTGTGGAGGACGTCGACATTCGGTCCAGAGAGAAACACCGATCAGATTCTCACAGCTGAGAAGAGTGGCGACGGCCACGGGTACAGTACATTTAACAGTCTGAGTAATGTATCGGAAGAGATTAGTAAGGCCTGGAAACATCCTTCATTTTTAAAGACATTCTGGGAAATGTTTGCTTTTTTGCTGAAAGTCAGATGTATGTGCAGAAATACATGAAGCAAGAAGGCTGCAAAAATAATAAATGTGTGTTTCAGACTAATGTCCTAGTGTCACCTTTGAAATCTGAACTCAAAGAAGAAGGTTTTTTTTGTGACACTTAAATCCATTAAAATCAAACTGCACAACTTCTTTTCTGATGTTTCTCTGTGTCGGCTTAAATGTTGAGATTAATCTGTAATTAATCCAATTTCACCATGGAAACAGATCAGACTGGTTGATTGACAGGACAGATGATCAGAGGTGCAGAGTTTTCACCACCATCATTGTCACAGGGACAGAAGAATGGGTGGAGTTTCTCAGTGAAGGAGCAGCCAGTAAAGGTGTAGATAAGAGCTGCATCATCTGCATCATAAAAGCAGACCAGACCTTCTTCATAATCCACAAACACCCCGACCTTCTCAGGACCAGACTGAAGAGAGAGACAGACTGGAGGATCATCAAAAGCTACACAAATGTTTTCATATACCACTACAGTCCAGTAACCATTCTCAGGATTCACCATGATATCTTCCTTCCTGTTGACTGACTCTCTGACCACTCCCAAAGTCCATTCAGTATTGTCGTTAACCTGAGCTTCAAAGTAAAATCTGCCTGAAGAGAAACTCTCATTTCCTAAAACACAAACACGGTTAGAGAATCTCTCTGGGTTGTCTGGAAGATTCTTCTCCTCATCACCACAGTGAACTTGTTTTTCATCATCAGACAGGATGAGTTTAGCATGTGCTGTATCAGGATCAAGAGTCACATCCACTGCATACTGCTGGACCCTCTTCAGCTCAGCCTCAAACAGTTCTTCAAACTCTTCATTGAGTGTCTCCTTCAGTTGATCTACAGCTCTCACCACAGCTCTCACCACAGTCCCCTCATATGATGATGGGTTGATACTGACCTCTGTCCAGTCCTTGGTGGGTGGAGCAGCTTTCAGGGATGAGAAGCTCTGGAGGAGGTGGAGGTGGTCTTTAGAGCGTGAGAGCTGCTCCACCTCAGAGCTTCTCTCCATCAGCTCAGAGATTTCCTGTTCCAGATCTTTGATGAAACCTTCAGCCTGTTTCTCTGTTGTTTCCTGTTTGTCTTCGATCTGCGTTATGAGCTCGTTCAGGCCTCTGTCAACAGACTCCTTCAGAGCAGTGAAGACCTGAACACCTTCTGCTTTCTCTCTGTCTGCAGCATCTTTACTCATCTTCACCAACTCTTTGATCTCCTCAATCTTCAGTCGTCTCTTCTGGATCATCTGTTGAATTTCAGCCTCAGTCTTCCCCAGTTCTGCCTTCTTGCCTTCATATTCTTCTCTCAGAGGAACAAACTCATGAGTCCTGTGGTCTACAACAGAGCAGAGCATGCAGATAAATGTCTGGTCAGTCTTGCAGAACAGCTCCAGAGGTTTATCGTGCTTCATGCACATCCTGCCTTCCAGGTTCTCCTCAGGATCAATCAGCTGATGTCTTTTCAGACGTGAGGCTGACAGATGAGGCTCCAGGTGAGTGTGACAGTAGGAGGCCAGACACACCAGGCAGGACTTCAGGGCCTTCAGTTTGGTTCCAGTGCAGACGTCACAGGGAACTTCTCCTCTTTTGGCAGCTTGTTGCTCTGAGCTGCTGCTGCTGGCTTTCTGCTGAGCTTCACGTCTGAACTGAGCAACCATCTGAGAGAACAAAGTGTTGATGTGCAGCTCAGGTCTCGTATCAAACACCTTGTTACACAGGGGACACTTATATGGGAAATTATCCTCCCAGTGCTGAGTGATGCATGTTTTGCAGAAGTTGTGTCCACATGGTGTGGTGACTGGAGCAGTGAACACATGCATGCAGATGGAGCACAGAAACTGATCTTCAGACAGAAGACAGCTGGCAGCAGACATGTCTGCACTCTGAGTGAGAAAGAAAAGAAATATGAAATATTTGAGTTCAGATTCACTTTGAATTCTATTTAAAGTGGACCTATTCTGCTTTCCCTTCGTTCCTGTCACATATCTCCTGTTCCAGTGGTGGATGTTCATGTTAAACATGACCAAAGGTTCAAAGAATGAGCTCAGTGTATGTAAAAGTAATCCCTGTGAGCCAAAAGCTCAGACTGCAGACTGCTCTAAACACTCAGTTTCACACAGAATATGACTCTTTCCCTCAGTGACATCATTGTGAGCAGTATTGTCAGTGTCATGTTGTCCTCATCAGACTCAGGGGATCAAATCAAACTAATAATACTAAAGTGCCAGAATTAAGTTGCACACAGGTAGACTACATCCTATGCAGAAGGTACAATCAGAAAGAGATAGGAGACTGGAATAATGTAGATGGGCCACATTGGGTTATAGTTGGTAGGTTGAAGCGAGTGAACACATAGGAAAGGATTAGATGGTTGAAGTCGAAGGAGGACAAATGTGCAAAGTCCTGGATTTTAGGAAAGATTTACTAGATGACTGGGAAAGTAGAGCTGTAGTGCTGAGGGAGACTGCCAACAAGGTGTTTGGTGTATCCTTTAGAGAGAGGAAGGAGGACAAGGAGACTTGCTGGTGGAATGAGGTACAGAAGTACAGAAAAGTATTTAGCGGAAGACGTTAGCAAAGAAAAAGTGGGATCGGCAGGAAAATGAAAAAAGCAGTACAGCGAGGTTAGAGGTGGCATAGGCAAAGGAAAAGGCTTATAGTGAGTTGTAGGTGAGGCTGGACAGTAAGGAAGGAAAAAAGGACTTGCTTTGATTGTCTAGGCAGGAAGATTGAACTAGAAAGTATGTGCATCAGGTCAGGGGGGTTAAGGATAGAGATTGAAATGTGCAAACAATTGAAGAGAGTATAGTAATTAAGTAAAACTTTGTTTATGTAGCCCCTCTTAAGACAGGTGTCACAAAGTGCTACACAACAGGACAGGGATTGATAAAAACAATTAAACAGATGCCAAGCTAAAAAGATGAGTTTTTGAAAGACCTTTAAAACACATGAGGCAAAAGTTCTGTCTCCTTTAGTTTTCAGTCTTGTAGACGATACAGCCAGTAGTCCCGTGTAGAGCTCTAAAGTAAGGACTAAAATCTTGAACTGTATTCTAAATTTCACAGGGAGCCAGTGTAACTGGATCAGAAGCGGGGTAATGTGAGAATATTTGGAAGATTTAGTCAGAAGCCTAGCAGCAGCATTCTGAACAGCCTGTAAGCGCTCCAGGGAATGTTTGCTAAGACAGGTAAACAATGCATTACAATAGTCCAAACTTGAGGATATAAATGCATGAATAACCATCTCGAGTTCTGAATGAGATACGATGGAGGTAAGCTTAGCAATATTCCTAAGGTGAAAGAAACAAGAGTGCATCAGAGATTTAACATGGGTGTCAAGCATAAAAGCAGAATCAAAGGCTACCCCAAGGGTCCTAATGGAAGGCTTAACAAATTTAGCAAGAGGATCAAGGGCTACCATTATATTAGAAACAGATCTATCAGGAGCACAGATCAGAATTTCAGTTTTGTCCTCACTGAGTTGGAGAAAATTGTCGGCTAGCCAGCTTTTAATGGATTTTAGACACATTATTAGTACCTGCAACTTTGAGACCTGTTCATGCCTGAAAGAAATATACAGCTGGATGTCATCAGCATAACAGTGGTATGATATTCCCTCAAAAGTGTTTTGTATGTTCAGAAGACGGAAGGACTAATTTGAAGAGCTCATGAATGAGGAAAATTAGAGAGAAAGGAGGACATAGGAAGGTTCCTGAATCAGGAAGTGCAGCAGATTAGTAAGGAGGAAGTAAGGGAGAGAGGATGAAGAAGAATCTCTATGATGATAGAGAGAGGGCATATCCCTAATATGGCCATTTCTCTCACAGAAGCCCCACCCTCTTTTGAGTTCCCTTGAAGGTGAAGGAGCTCAAACATCTTGCTTGAGACAGACGATGAACTGAGCAGCTGGACCAAGGCCGAATATCAGATAAAGAAGGATCATTTTAAACTGTTACTCATGCAAAGCTACTCTAGGAGAGGCCACAAATAAAAATATCGAGCGGGAAATGAGAAGAAAAGGTCAACTGTAAAAAGACAAAAAACTTGGTTTTAATCTCCTCTGAATGTGTGACTATCGGTCACTTTGAATCCTACACGCTCTGTTTACGGTATGATACAGAGAGACCTGAAGATTTGTGTTGAAACAGTGAATGTGATCAGCTGCACTCACCTCTCTTTGTAGAGACTCGGATGTGTTGTTGAAGAAAACCTGACGGACTGAAGTGAATCCCTGCCTCTCCCTGCAGGTGTGTCACTCACCAAGGCGTGGGCTTTTCCGGTCTTGAGATGAAAGATTTTACTGTAAACTTCTTTGTCTCTGGGGGAGAATCCACATGTGTGCTCACCAGTGCTGGACAGAAGCTCTGCTGTGTCTTTGTGAAACACTTAATGAGACCACTTTCATGTTCCTTTGAAGAGAAAATGATTCCTCCGGAGTAGAAATCTGCTGTGTCACAAAGATTTATTTTCATTTTATAAATGCTGGAATGTTGTCCATCCAGATTTTTGTGCCGCCTCTTGCTGCGCCCTAGTGTTCCTGTTCAATTTCTCCTTAGACACAGTTGCAGCACTCAAGTCGGTGTACTTTAATGAGAATCAGAAGCTCAGTTCAACATTTTGTTTATTTTTGTGTACACTGGACAAAAAGGGTCTGTATCCGGAAAGATCCGGAACGCTCCGGAATGATCCGTGGCAGATCCAACTTTATGGACCTGCCACATAACCGTAATATTTCCGGAGAGAATGAGGGAATATCTGATCTGTCACATATGTTCAGAGGGGGGAAGTAACAAAGTACAAATACTTCGTTACTGTAGTAGATTTTTCAGGTATCTATAATTACTTGAGTATTTATTTTTCTGACTACTTTTTACTTTTTCTCCCTACATTTTTACACAAGTTGCAGGGACACACCACACGGAAGAGAGAGGAGCTCCTGTAAAGCTTGCTCGGAAACCGGAAGGAGCTAGAGGACCACCAGGCAGGACTTCAGGGCCTTCAGTTTGGTTCCAGTGCAGACGTCACAGGGAACTTCTCCTCTTTTGGCAGCTTGTTGCTCTGAGCTGCTGCTGCTGGCTCAGAGCAACAAGCTGCCAAACCACTGAGTGATGCATGTTTTGCAGAAGTTGTGTCCACATGGTGTGGTGACTGGAGCAGTGAACACATCCAGACAGATGGAGCACAGAAACTGATCTTCAGACAGAAGACAGCTGGCAGCAGACATGTCTGCACTCTGAGTGAGAAAGAAAAGAAACTGATTTGAGTTCAGATTCACTTTGAATTCTATTTAAAGTGGACCTATTTTGCTTTCCCTTCTTTCCTGTCACATACCTCCTGTTCCAGTGGTGGATGTTCATGTTAAACATGAACCAAAGGTTCAAAGAATGAGCTCAGTGTATGTAAAAGTAATCCCTGTGAGCCAAAAGCTCAGACTGCAGACTGCTCTAAACACTCAGTTTCACACAGAATATGACTCTTTCCCTCAATCATTGTGAGCAGATACAGGCGCTGGTCATAAAATTAGAATATCATGAAAAAGTTGATTTATTTCAGTAATTCCACTCAAAAAGTGAAACTTGTATATTATATTCATTCATTACACACAGACTGATATATTTCAAATGTTTGTTTTAATTTTGATGATTATAACTGACAACTAATGAAAACCCCAAATTCAGTATCTCAGAAAATTAGAATATTATGAAAAGGTTCAATATTGAAGACACCTGGTGCCACACTCTAATCAGCTAATTAACTAAAAACACCTGCAAAGGCCTTTAAATTGTCTCTCAGTCTAGTTCTGCAGGGTACACAATCATGGGGAAGACTGCTGACTTAACAGTTGTCCAAAAGATGACCTTTGACACTTTGTACAAGAAGGGCAAGACACAGAAGGTAATGGCTAAAGAGGCTGGCTGTTCACAGAGTGAACCAAGCACATTAATAGAGAGGCGAAGGGAAGGAAAAGATGTGGTGGAAAAAAAGTGTCCAAGCAATAGGGATAACCACACCCTGGAGAGGACTGTGGAACAAAAGCCATTCAAAAATGTGGGGGAGACTCACAAAGAGTGGACTGCAGCTGGAGTCAGTGCTTCAAGAACCACCACCCACAGACGTATGCAGACATGGTTTTCAGCCACTCTTGAATAAGAGGCGGCGTCAGAAGCGTCTCGCCTGGGCTAAAGACAAAAAGGCCTGGACTGCTGCTGAGTGCTCCAAAGTTATGTTCTCTGATCAAAGTCAGTTTGGCATTTCCTTTGGAGATCAAGGTCCCAGAGTCTGGAGGAAGAGAGGAGACGCCACAGAATCCACGCTGGCTGAGGTCCAGTGTAAAGTTTCCACAGTCAGTGATGGTTTGGGGTGCCATGTCATCTGCTGCTGTTGGTCCACTGTGTTTTCTGAGGTCCAAGGTCAATGCGGCCGTCTACCAGGAAGTTTTAGAGCACTTCATGCTTCCTGCTGCTGACCAACTTTATGGAGATGCAGATTTCATTTTCCAACAGGACTTGGCACCTGCACACAGTGCCAAAGCTGCCAGTAAAATCTATTTGCTATTGTGAAGAGGAAGATGTGATACACCAGACCCAACAATTCAGAAGAGCTGAAGGCCACTATCTGAGCAACCTGGGCTCTCATAACACCTGAGCAGGGCCACAGACTGATGGACTCCATGCCACGCATTACTGCAGTAATCCAGGCAAAAGGAGCCCTGACTAAGTACTGAGTGCTGCACATGCTCATACTTTTCATGTTCATACTTTTCAGTTGGCCAACATTTCTAAAAATCATTTTTTTGTGTTGGTCTGAAGTAATATTCTAATTTTCTGAGACACTGAATTTGGGTTGAGTTACGTTGCCTTAATTTACGGCCACCCAGCTAACCTCTCTCCTCCATTACCCCAGCAGGTGAGTGTGACACCCCTTTAACCCTGTCAGCTGTTACACTCACCCCCATGTGATCCATACACCAATACGTCACCACGACCGCTGGCGTGATATCAAAACACAACTTAAGACAAAGTGTAACAGGCACCTACAGTTTGAAATATATCAGCCTGTGTGTAATGAATGAATAGAATATACAAGTTTCACTTTTTGAATGGAACTACTGAAATAAATCAACTTTTTCATGATATTCTAATTTTATGACCAGCACCAGTATTGTCAGTGTCATGTTTTCCTCCTCAGACTCAGGGGATCCAATCAAACTAACAATACAAACAGTTTAAGGTGCCAGAATTAAATCCTCCTTCCTCTCAGCGCTGTTTGTCCAGCTGTGCCATCAACTTCAATGTTTAATGTGGAATCATCTCAAACTTCAACAGCACAAAATGCTGACATTTAAAAATAATAACTATCCCTCTGCAGTAGATTCCTATGAAAACAGCCTGCTTTGACTCTTTCTGCTTTCCTGCCGAGAGCAGCGCGTCGCCCTCTTTGACCCCCATGGAGCAGGATCCGGATCAGCAGCGTCACAGATCAGGACTGCTGGAAGGGAAAGTTCCTGATTTTAATGCTTGTGCAGCGCTAAAAGTCAGAGGGAGGATGGATTTTATATTTTTATAAAATATAATTTAGCAGAGGTGCAGACCAGAGGCGGAGAAACCAGCCCACGGTGAATCGCAGCGTGTTTACAGCTTACAAAGAGAGGAGGATCCACATCTGGACTCTAAAACTGTGATCGTGATCATCTGTACTCACCAGAGTTGGACAGAAGCTCTGCTGTGCTGCTGAGAAAGGCTGGATGAGCTCAGTTTGATGCTCCTTTGAAGACAAACACAGTTTGCAGCTCTCACTTGCAGTTTCACTTCTGGACTCTGACGCTGAAACTCGTATTTCAGATGTTCCTCCGCCTCTGAGAGGCGACGCATCAGCCGTGAACGGTTCTCGGTAAACCGATCAGTGCTTCTGTTCAATCAACACTTATTTATTTTGGAAAAATGGAAAAACTCAAAATCTTCAGGGCCAAATATTTCTGGGAAGAGAAACAGAAAGAAGGAGGAGCAGCTCCGTGTGAAAGAAGACCACGCCCACACATGTGGAGAGGAAGCAGCAGGGAAGAGACAGCCCTGAAAGGAGGAGAAACTGAATCAGATCATGTGGGAATATGTCATCATTAAAGTTTCAGAGTAACAGATTGAATGAATCACAGAGTTATTAGTTTGGATCGGTCCTTCAGGCTGTCAGAGCATCACTTACAGCATTTAAAGCAGCTGAAACAGCCATGAGACAAACTCAGACTCTAGTCTGCTGTTATGTTGCTCTGCTGTATGTTGTGTGTGTCAGTATGCTGTCCTGCAGCTGAGAGAGCATTAAAATAAATTAATCAATCAATTTGAGGCTTTATTTAAAAAGAGTTAAAGAGGTTTGATGATGGCATCAAAGGCACTGAATCACCTGCTGTTTAATATGAAAGTCAACTCGAGTCTTCAGACTCTGAAGGGAAGAAATTCCCTCCATTTACACTGAAGTCATGTCCCTATGGTGGCTCTCAGAATCATGTCAGATACTAATTATTGATGTCTTGTGATATATCTAAAATCTTTGACCTCTTTGGAACTGAAGAGGAAGCATGCATATACAATGTAGCAACATAATGAATTGCAGGCGAAAATGTAGCTTCCACAAGTTTTTTCTTAGCTTTGGCAGAGAACCAAGATTTGGATATAACAGTATCATCAGCATAAAGATGTGTTTTTGCTTGAATGTTCTTACACAAATCAACCTTTGGTTAGCTCAAGAAAATCAGATTCCTGGCCTTCAACATAGACAGACTGGGTTCAGTTTACCAGATAATTAAGAAACCAATTGACAGCCTTAGGACCACATCCAGCATCAACTTTTTTCAGCAGCAAGTGATGATCCACTGAGTCACCTTAGACAGATCCACAAATAAAGCAATGCAATGCTGTTTCCTGTCTAGGGCACATATCAAATCATTTATCATAGCTGTAGCAGTAGTGTGCCCAGTTCTAAAACCAGACTGAAAGTCACTTAGAATATTATCAGATAAAAATGCTTGAACTGCAAATTTACCTGAGATCCAAGGATTGTAGCTAGCACTGAAAGGTTAGAGACTGGACAGTAATTGTTCCACACAGATGGATCTCCACCTTTAAATAGTGGGAGAATATAGGCAGCTTTACAAATTTTAGGTATGAAGATGGCCTGAAGAGTAACTTGAGGATAAAAATAAGATAAAACTTTAATGGTCCCACGACGGGGAAATTTGTGAATTACAACAGCTCAAGAACCAGAAGGATGACTAAAACAAATGAAATAAAATAGAACAGAAAACATTATATACATATAATATATATACATACATATACATCAGAATACTATATACAGATATCAAACACTATATACATTTGTAGCTGGTAAAGTATACAGCATACACAGTATGCATTATATGAGAGAGAGTGTTATAAATAAAATGTAGATGTGCTGCATGGATAAAGTGATGGCAGTGGAGGTAAAGTGTCCAAGTGATTCATGACATCATGATGTGTTGTACAGTTTAACTGCTGTTGGGATGAATGGCCTGTGAAAGCGCTCCTTCCTGCAGCGAGGGTGTTTCAGTCTCTGACTGAAGGAGCTGCTCAGCGCACCCACGGTCTCATGCAGAGGGTGATGGGGGTTGTTCATAATGTATGTGAGCTTTGCTAACATCCTCCTCTCACCCACCACCATCACAGACTCCAGAGGACATCCCAACACAGAGCTGGACCTCCTCTGTCAATCCTGCTCCTGTCCCTTTGGATGCATCCACCCCCCCACCCCACCCCAGCAGGCCACTGCATAGAAAAGGGCGGATGCTACCACTGAGTCATAGAAAGTCTTTAACAGAGTCCTGCAGACAACGAAGGACCTCGGTCTCCTCAGCAGGTGGAGTCGACTCTGGCCCTTCTTATACAGGACGTCTGTGTCCAGTCCAGCTTGTTGTTGAGGTGAACACACAGGTACTTGTTAGAGACCACATCTCAATGTCCTTTCCCTGGATGTTCACTGGTCCTGTAGGGGGTGACTTCCTCCTGAAGTCTATGACCATCTCCTTCGTCTTGCCAGTGTGGATTTGGAGAGTGTTGGTCTCACACCAGCCGACAAAGTCACTGATGACCCCCCTGTATTCCTCAACGTTCCCATCTGATACGCATCCGATGATGGCTGTATCATCTGAGAGCTTCTGTAGGTGGCAGTGGTCTGAGTTGTACCTGAAGTCTGAAGTGTACAGACTGAACAGAGGACCGTGCCCTGTGGTGCCCCCGTGCTGCAGACTACCACATCAGACACACAGTCACGGGACCTCACATACTGTGGTCTGTTGGTGAGGTAGTCAATGGTCCATGCTGGCTCCCTCCAGCTTCCCTCTCAACAGTGCAGGCTGGATGGTGTTGAAAGCACTGGAGAAGTCAAGTCACGGGGTAGATGGGAGCTGTGGGGTGGGGGAGGTGGTTAACGATCCAGAGTCAAATCTCTTGATAAACAGAGTCTGGTCATTAGCCCACCCTCGGTCAGCAGACACTGTGGCACCTCTGTTGTCCTCAAAGTGGCCAGAGATTTTTTCATGTTTCTCCAGACTTCTCTGACTTTGTTTTGTTGGAGCTGTTCCTCCAGCTTCCTCCTGAAGCTGTCTTTGCCTCTCCAGATATTGTACTTAACATCCTTTTGTACTCTCCTCAGTTCCTCTTTGTCTCTAGATCTGAAGGCCCTCTTTTTCTCATTCAGCCCTGGGTGACCCCAGGGCCTTCAGGTCTGGGGTCACCCATGGTTTATTGTTGGAGAAGCACTGTACCTTTTTGGCTGGCACAGTGTTCTCCACATAGAAGATCATGTAGTCTGTGATGCAGTGGGTGAGGGCATCGATGTCCTCACCGTGAGGCCTGCAGAGTTCCTGCCAGTCTGTACATTCAAAACAGTCTCTCAGGGCCTCACTGCGGTCCTCAGACCACAGTCTTAGGCCCTGTTCACACAACACCATTTCAAAATGAAAACGGTGTTGTTTTGATGCTTTTCGGCCTCCCATTTACACGAGGACGGAGTGAAAACGATGCGTTTTGGAAACGGGGTCCAGAGTGGAGCATTTCAGAAACGCTCCGGCCGCTGTCTTCGTGTGTTTGTGGCACATCCTACGGAGTTCCTCTGCGCATGCGCGTGTTGTGTAAAGCTTTGGAGGAAAAAAAAACAAAACACAGCCGACTTATGGCCTGGCAATGGGAACTACATCGTTTTCACCATTTCAAGCATCTTGGTGTAGATGCACTTCGTCTCTGAAACGTATCCGTGTAAATGGGAGGCTGAAACGCATCAAAACAATATCGTTTCCAGTGCAAACGGTGCCGTGTAAATGGGGACTTATTATCTTCTTGGTGTGTGTGTGTGTTTGGGGGGGTCTCCTCACAGTGGGGGTGTAGGTGGGATGGAGAATGATCAGGTTGTGGTCTGTACAAGTTCTGCAGGTCTGAACAAATTCAATGGCTTAGTGAAAAAGTTTGACCTGTCCAAACTGATCTTTTCAGCTGTTAGTGCAACAGCTGGCTTGCAAAAGCTTCACTGACTGAAGCTGAAACTGATCACATTTACTCAAATACTCTGAATTAGAACTATTTTACAGTACTTCAGAATCAGCATTACCCAGTTTTACTACAGTAGCAGTACAATTATAGAAAACTGGACCTGGATTAAAAATACAAAATATTGCTGAATAAAGACAACAGAGAGAAGAAGTTTGATAGTTTATTTCAAGTTCTGCGAAGTCTATCACAGGTGAAAGAGAACCAAACATGTAAATATATACAGTCATACACAGGGAAATAAAACTGAATATAAATATTGTGTAGCTTGAAAGGAAACTAACCAACTAAAAAAACCAATCTGGAGCCATGCACTGTAAGTGGTTTGAATGGAAAAAAAGCTTGAAGCGTATGTACAGCATCACGAAAAGGTTTTGTTCTCGCCTTCAGAAGCAGTGAATCGTAGTGTTAGTAAAGGTTAGTATTGGATAGGACAACCAGCTGTATTGTCAGAAATCTTTCCCCAAAGGCACACAATCAGGAAATCAGAAGGTCTCTTCTCACATCTTAATTTGGAGTCGACTACATTTGATGATTCCCGTGATGCACACGTGCACACGCAGTTTCAAGTCATGCTGTACATGAAGAAGGTAAAGGGAACTGAGTCTTAGTTGCCTAACCTGCAGCAGGCTAACACCGGATCACCGCCGCCGGACTCGACACGCTGTGGAGGACGTCGACATTCGGTCCAGAGAAACGCCGATCAGATTCTCACAGCTGAGAAGAGTGGCGACGGCCACGGGTACAGTACATTTAACAGTCTGAGTAATGTCTCGGAAGAGATTAGTAAGGCCTGGAAACATCCTTCATTTTTAAAGACATTCTGGGAAATGTTTGCTTTTTTGCTGAAAGTCAGATGTATGTGCAGAAATACATGAAGCAAGAAGGCTGCAAAAATAATAAAAGCTGGGACCCTGAAGACAGGGTGGGGACAAAACTGAGTCAGTCCCCATAGACTCTCATGTTAAAATGTTCAACTTTACAGCAGAAACAAACATGTTTACATCCTGATACAAAAACAGTTGTATCAGTATCATAAACTCAGACTGAGACTGGCCTCTCTTACTGACAGGTGGATAGCAACACAGGCAGCTTTAGTTGCTAGCTGTCTGCTAGGCTTCACCGCAGCCAACTGAGATTCCTTGAACTGGACCTCTGGCTTGTGGTGATTTGTGTAATTTGCTAATAAACAGAATTAGATCATCTGCATATAGTGACAGTTTATGCTCAGTTTGTCCCATTTTAATGCAATTATCTGACACATAATATGTGTTGCTGTGTAGTTAACTATAGTAACAGACTATCCAATAATTTTTTGTTTAGATGAGTGAAATTCTAAGATTTTATTTGGATGTTATTTAGCACCGTTCTATATTGTATGTTAGATAGCAGGACTTCCATGTTACTTTTCAAGAGCAGTTGTTCTGAATCTTGAATTAAAGCAGACTTGAGAATTATCTCTCGATGGGTGCCTTCAGTTTATTTTACATTTTAAGCAAAGCCAAATGGTTAAACACATCAGATAAGGACCTAAAGTCCTCGTAAATATTTAAAATTGTAAATATGAAGCCTTTTTCCTTGGGTTGAAATTACTGGGGTGGGGACCATGATATCAGTTTGCACCCTTTCAGCTGTTAGCCTAACAAATCCATCATTATGAGTTTAGAGTGGAATCAATCTTGCTCATAGGGGGTCGTTTTGACTGTTGGATTTTCTCTGTATTATTGCAGGGTCTTTACCTACAATACAAAGTGGCTTGAGGTGACTGTTTGTAGTGATTTGGTGCTATACAAATAAAATTGAATTGAATTGAATGTCATCTGACTCTCAGCAAGAAAACAAACGTACATTGCCTGAAATGTTGGACTATTCCTCGTCTTTTGCCCCCTCCGGAGCGCTTGGACTCACTTAGCGCACCTGATGGGCGGAGTTAAGCACCAGGAAAGTTCAATCAGTCAGAGGGTTTTAAAAATTTCAGTCATTGAGTTTTTCAATCGTCGTAGCTGCACCTACACTTCCTGCTGAGATACAGTACATAAACCGGAGTGGTTAGGCGTGTTTGTTAGAAATATAATAAGCAGCAGTAAAGTTTATTATAGGTGCACTTAGAAAACTACACTTCTGTACACTGACCGGCGAGAGCATCTCAAAGGAGGAGCTAAATGGGAATGCTACAGTGTTCCAAGAGGAAATCCAAGCTGGATTTCTTGGAGTTTATTGCTAATGTCCACTCGGTTTCTTTTTTTACCACCGGCACTTCACCATTCAGCAGATCAGCGTCGTCATTCTCTTGTAGTAGTATCAAATGATTAAGATCGTCACTATTTCCCACAGGTTTGTCGTTCACATTTTAAAGGTCAAAAAAGTGACTTACATTCAATTTGGGAGCTGCTGATGTTCAGAAGTTTCATCAGCATGGCTGTTAATACTATTTCTGACACATTTAGGTATCCATCTTGACCTTCAGATTTGAGCTTTAATATATAGTAAATATATTACAGTATTTTGGAATGAAACTCCCCTAATCACAGTAGTTTTAACTTGACAGCAGACATCAAAACTAATAAACTCCCAGTTTAAACTGAGCTGAGCCTTCAGCTTCACAGGAGAGAGCATCACTGCTGTCATTATAGTGGTTTTATTTACCTTTTGTGACCTTTTAGTTTTTGACAGCCATTAAAAAAAACACACACACCATAGATGAAAAATTAAACCTAAGTGACATTCATCAGTTTGAGTTTCCATTTAAAACTCAGTAAAAGACCATTTAAAATACCTTTTTTGTTCTTTAAATCAGTGTCATATTTACATATGGGAGCTCTCATTCTTTCCTACCTTTGGCCTGAAAAATTCTCATAAAATCTGTTTGCAATAATCATTTTCTTTTGCTCCCAAAGTTTCATTAGTGTAATACTTGAAATTAGTGGTTATATTTAAATGTTTGCATATAACTGAAAGTAGTGCTATTAAAAGCAGATACTGAGTCTTATGTATGGTTTTCTAAGAGTATAAATTTAAAGTATACCTAATCTTTTAATTTACAGGTCCAAATTTTACTCTTGAACTCTAGTGGAGTAGCATTGCATCATTCATACTTCAAAATAATCCTTCTTTACCCCAGAATGGGCCTTGGTGAGTCCCTCAGTTCATCATCTGTTTTAAATATATAGTTTTAGCTCCACCCCTTTGAGGCAGCCCTTTTCCCATTGGCTGCCCCTCATAAACAGAAAATTTGAGTTTCTTCGACACACTTCTGTAAGCCGTTTATTCGTCATGGGTTTACTCTACTACTGCTTAAGCTTTTATTGTGAAAGGCAAGTAAATGGAAAAGCCCCTTTCACACATGTGGAAAAAAATCTGGTCTCCAATGCTGAATGTTAAATCTGTGCAGAGCGGGCTGTCTGTTTTCATGAAACCATGGAAGGAGTGTTAATAGTTTGACACACCTGACGTCAGAGGACAAGCTGAGAGGCACCAGCTTCTGGTTTAATAACTGGTTTCCAGCCTCCACCTGACCTCCGACAGCTCGTTAAGACAGTTAAACAAACCAATCCTGTGATTTCAAAATCACTCTGACTCATGTCTAACTCACGGTTTTTACAGCTATGAAACAATCCCTGTGGGGAAAAAAACACAGCTATTTCAATTTGACATTTTCCCAATTCAGGTAGAAAACTGTGATAAATTGGTGAATTATTTTGTGTTGATTATTAAATGGAACTATAACTGATCAGTGTCACACAGACAGAAATAATTTGCTCCTTCTTTTTCACACCTTAAAAAAATGACTTTAAAATATGAACACTGCTGTTTTCTGCTGGTTCTCGGGTCCAAAACAATAAAACTTTGTTGATTTGTAGTGCTTAAAATCATTGGCCAGCCAAATGATCAACCACTGTAAACGGAGATGAGCTTCACATCATTTGAAATGGATTATTCCGTGATTGAGTGCAGCGGCAACGACCCTGTGGATTCTCCCGTCGCACTCATAGAGGCATCAGCCCATTTTTCAAAATAAAAGCTCACACTGATCTTCAGATAATCTCTGGCATTCAGCCTTTTAGAGACTGTAGTGCCACTTTATTCAGCAGCTCATTTAAATTTAAAAGCTGGAGAATGTTCCACCACTCAGGCAGTAGTTCAGGAAGGAGACTCGTGCTCACTCAAAGCTTTTTACATTCAATATAAGGTTTGATGTGTCAAAGCGTCCAGGAAGTGGATTAAAGGTACTAAAAAGGAATAAAAATACTGACAGAAAGAGGAAGCTACACTTCAAAAACCCTCATCATCAGGTCCTTCATGGTTCCAGGATCTCCTCGGCTCCAAGCTGCACCTCACATCCAGCAGATTAAATATGATGATGAGATGAGGACAGAGGAGGATGAAGAGGAGATCTTGGTTTTAGGCACATGGCCTCTAAAAATGGATCAGCATTTCCATCCTGGATGATGGAAGATGAAGGCTTAAGGCTAATGACTCTAGCGGTGGATCTTTATGAAACGTCTCAGCTGCCAGGGTCATCTTACCTCCAAACAACACGAGCTAAACTTTTATGATGATGGGAAGATGGTCATGAAACTGGAGCCATGACAGCATGAGCTCCTCAGAAAGACTTCAGCTCCATCAGCAGCTGAAGGAATGAGATGGAAGATGGTCTGGAAAACAAAAGCTGGTCAAGTAGATGAGGTGTTGGGCACCTGGTCCTACGGAGAAAACTGATGATGATCCCACTGGTGGTGACGTCTCCCTTTAGATCTATCACCGGCTGATGGAATGAAACAGTTTATAAATGTGGCTGCAAAGCTGGGCAGGAGTTAGTACGAGGAGATGTCGGAGGAGCTGCTGCTGTTGCTGGTGGAGGTCTGCGCCCGTTTGATGTACAGGTTGAGCAGCTTCATCTGCAGGAAGGAAAACAGCAGCGAGATTAGAGGACTCCACCTGTGAGGCTACGAAGAGGTCTGCAGCTTATCTGAAGCTCTTTAAACTCGCCACAGTTTGTTTATGATAGGAAAACTTTAATTATAAAGCAGCTTCAGTTACCTCACAATTAAAGTGAAACTGAGAAGTTTATGAGAAATAAAAAAAGGCAAATTTACAATAAAAAATATTGACAAATGTGGGAGAAAAATTTTAGCAAATATACGTGGCAAAACTGGTAAACTGGAAACTACTGAGAACATAAATGGATGAATTTACTCACAAAAATTGTACATATGAAAGGAAAAAATGGGGCAAATTGACAAAAAAAAAGGGGGCAATATGTGAGAAACCCCCCAGCTTTCACTGTACTTTAAAATGCATTTTATTCATTCTGCAGTTTATTCTCTCTACATGTAGGACGCTGTCTCAGGTGTGGCCTCTCTGAAATACCTTGCTGCCCGTCAGCTGAGCCAGGTAAGGCTTCAGCTCCTCCCCGATCACAGAGTAGATGGCCACCAGGCAGAAGACGCTGGCCTTCCTCACGCTGCTCTCAGTGTTGTCGTAGCCCTGAAACAGCAGACGAGGAAGAGTGTGACATCGTTGTTGAGATTCTAATAAAATATCTGTAACTATTTTTAGGTGTGGTTTGATTTTCCCAAGCAGAAAATACATTTCAGTTTTTAAAATGGATGACCTCTGTTTGCCTTAACTGAATGTAAACCAATTGTGCCCCAAAGGCCCATTTAAATCCAGGAGAACCCTGTTTTGTGCACACGTGCAAAGTGCAGCATGAATGGTGGACACAAGTCAGTAAAATGAAACTATTCTGCTATTGTAACTATAAGTTAAAAAAATCTCACCTGCAGGAGTCCAGGAATGATGTCAGGCAGCAGCTGGTGCAGCGGCTCTCTGCCGATGCGTTCGATGGCTCTCGTCTGCATCTTGATGGCGGCCAAGTTTATGGGGTAGTCGGCTGTCTGCACGATGGGGCAGAGGACCTTGATGCACTGCTCTGGGTGGATGGAGCCCGCCAGCGTGGAGGCCGCCTCCTCGGCTGCCCGCACCACCTTCAACAGCCAAAGAAGAGAGCGCCATGATGGGAAAGAATCAAAGGAAGCCATGAGAAGCGGCCTCTGTTTTTTTCCTTCCTCACCTCCTTGTGCGAGTCTTTATGGGCCTCCAGCATCTTCATGATGGTGAGCTCAGCGTAGTTCTTGAAGCGGGCCGGCTGGTTCCTCAGGATCTCCTTCAGGACTCGTAGGGCGAGTGCCCGGATCGTGTGCTGGGTGAGAGAGAGAGAGGGGAAACGAATCACTCACAGGACCTTTTCAACAGCTAAAAAAAAATCATCAGCAGTGGGAACCTCGGATCCTCACATCTTTGTCTCCCAGCGTCTCGAGCAGAAGCAGCAGCATGGTCTTAAAGTGCTCCTCCCACACCACCAGGCTGTCCTCCCGGGCCACCTTCAGCAGCTCCAGCAGGGTCCCCCGGCGCTCCTCGGGGCCTCGCTCCCCAGCCTGACCCTGGGACAGCTCCTTCAGCAGCTCCCCAACCAGCTCCAGCTGCTCAGCAGGCCCCGCTGTACGTAGTGAGGAAAGGTTGCACTTTTTTTTTTTTTAAACATGAGGACAAAGATTAAATAATTTGCTCCTCTGAGTTTTTCTGGAGAGCTTACCTGGGAAACCTTTGGGGTTCAGGATCTTGTTCTCGACACACTCCTGCCGACGGCCTGCAGAGAATGATGGGAAACGAGGAAAATTTTTATCTTTACAGAGGCAGCATGACTACGCAAACCTGCACAGCCTTCACCCCGAGCTCTCACCTTCTCGCAGCTGCTCCACGGCGTCCTCGTAGAGCGCCTCCTTCAGGGCAGCTTTATCCAGCGTGCTGATGCCGTCCGTGTAGTTGTACGGGTTGTATTCTCTGAAGCGCGGCCCGGCGAAGGATCGAGGAGAAGGAGTGTTCAGCAGAGAAGTCTTGTTGTCCAGAGCGGTGCGCCCGCCCTCCACCACGTCACCGCCAGGACGAGCCTCAGAGTCTGAGGACGCCCCGACTCCTGACTGAGATTCAACCGTCATGGCAGCAGAGCAGATCAGTTAGTGTGACCAGGACTCAAACGACTGATGTTTACACAAAGTTTAAATATTTGTCTTTATTTCAAAATAAAATGTGTATTTGAACATTTTAAGTTATTTCAGCTATCTGCCACCTCATTTCTTCCTCTAACTCCTCACCGTAACACCGTCCCTCTTGCCGTCCCGTCTCAGCGGCTCCACCAGGTCCTCCTGGCTGCGGAAGCTGAAGTTCTGGATGGCCTCGGTGACGCCGCGCAGCGAGCTGTAGATCTCCTCTGAGTTCAGGTTCTCGCTGTCGTACTCCAGCATGCTGCAGCAGAGACAAGTACAATGGGCTTGTTAAAGAGTAAACAGCCCCCGCATTTAAGTAGGATCAACACTTATCATCCCTAAATCAGATCCATGTTTCCTCTGGCCTGCAAAGCTGTTCATTCATATTTAGTTGGAGATATCGGCTGTAGAGACGTCTTCCCTAAAAAAATACATTTGAGAAACTCACAACCTGCTTACTCAAGAAAATCCACAAACTTGAAAACACTGTTTGTGTTTTCCCCACACTGGAACTGGAATTTAATGTTATACTTGTTTTCCCTTTTATTTTGGCGGGTCAGTTAGAGAGTCAAGATGAAATGACTGAATGGAGCTATTGTTTTGATCAGTCTGTGTTAGTTTTTGTTGGTTTTGTTTACATTTCTTGAGAAAAAGCTACTTCATGTAGGACCTGTTTCCTTTCTAGGAAGCATACAGAACCTCAGCCCAGCTGAGGGAGGACCGCATTAACGTTTAGATCCTGCCATACGGTCACAAACAAACTCTCACTTCCTTCGCGCAGTGATACGGCTGGCGGGTGTAGCTCAACAGAAAATAATTCCCTTGAGCGCACTGTGAGTTTTTAAAGATGTGCTGCATCTTTAAAAACTCACTGATAAAAGCTGGAGAGGCCGAGAATGACGACTGGAAAGTTTTTTAGGGTTTGTGTCTGTTCAAAAGAGATGAACCTCGTTTGGCGCGGGAAGCACTTGGAAACAGCCTGTCCATCATCACTTAACTGCTTCTAGAAGGTCTTTATTTTGCTAACCAATATCTCCAAAACATTAAAACAGTGTAGATGGATGAAGAGCACCGCAAACCAGAGGAAAATGTCTATATTTGATTGTGGGGTGGAAGGTCCCTTTACGAGACAGGTGGAAGCACAGAGGCTCTTTTTTTTCTCTCAACACGGAAAAATAACCTACGATACTTTTAATTTGGCCCTTAAGCAGCTCCACTTGTATCAGTTATTTGAAGCTTGTGATGACTGAGGACGTTTTCCTAGACATGGACCAAACACAATCACATCTTGGTGCCAAATCGCATGAGTTTTCACAAAAAGACTATTTGTAAACCCGCAGTGTGATCCATGGTCAGGAAGCAGCACCACAGAGTGTGACAGTCCAGTGCACGTGCAGAGCCGTGCGTGTTGACGTAGACAGGTGAGAGACAGACAGGTGAGTCGAGCACCGAGACACAGATCAGCCCTCACTTTTCAGTCGAGTGACGACAAAAAGAAAAACAGACAAACGGAGCAGATGGAGGCACCGAGTGCAGCGGGAGTGACGACAGACTGACGGACGCTCGGGGTTTCACAGGAAACTTTAATAAAATAATTAATAATAATAATAAAATGTATTTATCATAACAGAGCCAGATCTGACGGTAAACTGTGAAACCCCATACAAAGAAGGGAGGAGGAGGAGGTGGAGGAGGAGGGGGAGGAAGAAGGGTTACCTGGGTGAGTAAGCTCGCCGCAGGGCCTTGAGGGAGGAGTGGGCAGTGGGTGGAGGAAGAGGGGAGGGGAAGGGTGGAGGAGTGAACTTGGAGAGGCCGTCTGCGCTCCAACCCCACAGCCGACTGCAACCAGCCGGGGAGGAAGAGGAGGAGGAGGAGCCCGGGGAGAGAAGATAGAGATGTGAGAAAAGTGGAAGATAAAGAGAAGCACTGCTCTCAGTCAGAGTTAGTACGGGCGGAGGGATCATTAGTATTATGGCAGCTGTGAGAAAACAGGCGGAGCTGCTTTCTGAGGTGGAAGATGTGATGATGGCTGAGCGGAGAAAAACTCTAGGGCTACACGAAGCTTCAGGAAGAGACGCACAAAAACAAATCTGGGCCAAAAGTTTCAAACAAAGAATAAAATTGAAAAAAATAAAATATGAAACCAAAAGTTTCGCCTCTGATATTTAATGTCAATCTTCTTGCTGCTCCCTTTAGGCTCTCCACACTGCATCACCTGCCTCCTGATCTCCATACTTTAAAGTTTGATATTTCAGGTGTTAATTTTTTCATGGCTCCATAGTGTAGTGGCTAATACGCAAAAGACTGGAAGGACACACAAATGCCTGGGAGCGCTGCATCAGGAATGGCATCTGTTATTAAAATCTGTGGTGACCCCTCAGGATATAAGGGAGCAGCTCAAAGTGCCATTCCACTCTGTTCCTGAATGTTCCTATTTCCACATTCAGACCCTCAGTTAATGAGCGAACAATGAGAAGACACATTAAGGGCAAATAGTACAGCTGGGTAGCTGCTGTGTTACAACCTGAGCTTCTAAACAGAGAAATAGGCTTCTGTTTCCAGTGGAGCTTCAAAATAAAAGTCTGGATGACTGTGGAAATGAAGGGTGAACCGATAAAGCCGAAGTTTTATCAGTATGGATAAAAATCAATCACAGAAAACATGGCTTAAATGTTCAGTGTCGTATCCGGGATGTTTCTGCACCTGGGGGAAAGGCCGCCGTGGGAGCAGTTGGTGGGGGAGGTCAGCGGGCTGCTGCGGCTGCTGGGCTGTCGCGGAGGCGTCCGACCCGCCGAGTTACTGGGGGACGAGCTGCAGACAAATGCAAAACAAGGCTGGATTTAATATGGAAACGTCTGGAAAACCCACAGCTATGGTGTATGTATGAGGTAATGAGCAGAGGAACAGCACCCATGAAGAAACCTTCAAATGGCAGAAAAAAAAGCGCATCAAAAGGTCCCAAAACTCATCTTCAAATCATTTTAAGCACATTTACAGCCATGTGACACATTTATGTATTTATTTAGTCTGTGAAACAGCTCCATCTTTGCTGGTTTTGAGTTTTTGAAGCTGGATGTATAAATGAAAACTGTGTTTTAATAATGTTCTTTAAATTATTGTCTGCATCTTCTATTGTTTATATTTACGGAAAGTGAACAAGTGTGCAACGACACTGATTATTAAGTTGATTAATGGATACATTACGGTATGTATCAATAAATAATGGGACAAAACAGAATTTCTGGAAACATATCTGACAAAAGACATCCTTGTTTGACACTGCAGACAGTGAGTGTGAGCTGAGCCTGTGTGCGTGTGTGTGTGTTACCATGCTGATGCCGCTGTTGGCGCTGGCGTTCCTCAGGTGGTTGTGCAGCAGCTTGGTGGTCCCATCCTGGAAGGTTTTGGGCAGAGCGCCCAGCAGCATCGTGAACTCTGGTGTGTTCAGCTCAAACAGGGCGATCAGGACCACCTGGGCCGCCTGCACACACATACACACACACGCACAGCAATAACATCAGATCTGCATGTAGAAAATCTCTGGACTCTGCTGTTGCCATCAACATGTTACAAAAAATCCTCAAACTAATTCCACCTGTTTGAAATGCAAACACAATTGTGCTTTCTATGATTCTAGCTTCCAGCTACTTGCTGGATGATACCAAGATGCTAAAATGCTGTGGGATTTTTAAAGTAAAAGCCTCTAGTTAATTGTAGAAAATAGCCAGGATGCTCAGAAATATATCAGCATGCTTTAATATCCACATTTTAAAAATATCCATCCATTCTCTTCCGCTTATCCTGTTCAGGGTCGCGGGGGCGCTGGAGCCTATCCCAGCTGACATAGGGTGAGAGGCAGGGTAAAACTGTACAGGTCGCCAACACAGAGAGACAGACATCACTAACACTCATGCTCTCATTCACACCTATGGGCAATTTAGAGTGACCAATTAATCTAACCCCAGTAACTGCATGTCTTTGGACTGTGGGAGGAAACCGGAGGAAACCCACGCAGATCAAACCCAGACCTTCTACATGTCATTCTAGCTGTGAGGCAGTGGTGCTAACCACCATGCCACCGTGCTTCCCATTTTTTTTAAACAGGAGGGCTATATTTTTAAAACACAACCCGCCTATTTAGTTTCTTCAAGTCTTCATCTCCTTTTCAGCTTTTTTTTTTTTAGCCAATCTATTAACCTCTGTTAGAATTATTGTGTGAACATTCTTCTGTTTACATTGAAATTATCATGTCTTCTGTCTTTATAAGTTTACATTACATTGTTGTTTTATTTTTGAAGTCTGCAAGAAACACATTCATACATTTACACATATAACATACATACACATTCACACATATAAGATGCGTATAAGACACGGACTTTCACGTATGTCACGTACACCATGTAACGTATACACCTTCCACAGGATGCTTTTACCATATATGGTAAGGAAAGAGCCAAGAATGCTGTTTATTACATGTTGTAAACTGAAGTTTTATGTAACCCACGTGATTTTACTGTGAAAGTCTGGAATAAAACCACTGCAAGGAAGCTGATAGCCAGGAGACCACTTCCTCTTTGTTCAGTGAGAGGTCACTTCTCTTGGTTTGGGAGCTGAGCTCAGAGGACGAGGTTTTTCCTCCTTGCGCAAGTAAAAAGAAAGCTTTTCAACAGTAATCAACAAAGTTCGGCAGTACCTTTTCTGCTCCTCAGCTATGAAACCCTGTCGTTGTAAGCAGAAACTGAGACACTTAGAGGAGCTGCTCTCAATGCTGTCCTGCATGAAGCAATACTCTGTCCATAGTCAGCAGTGACACCATCTAAAAATCCCTAAAATAATCCTTATTCTAGCTCTAAGCCAGCTTTCTTCTGACTGGCTGCACCCTTGCAAACTCAAGGTTTGAAGGGCAGGTGGGTGGAGCCGCTGTGCTTGATATGACCATATAAGGGGTATTCTCTCTCGACATCATTCAGATCCAATAACACGGAAAACATGTGATAAACTGGGTGTTTAGAGCAGCCTGAGCTGTTGGCCCACAGTGACTGAGCGCATCTGAAACTTTGACCATGTTTAATTGGATATGACAGGAAATAAGGAAAAAGAAAATAAATTTAAATGCAAGTGAGTCACTTTAAAAAAAAAAAAAATAGCCTGTTAACATGCAGCATGTCCACTCAAAGCTTTCTTTCAAAGAATTGAAATGTTTCATGTTTTACTGTAAAGGTTAAAGGTCAGATTCATGCCTGATAACAGAGAAACATCACACGAGTCGGCAGAGTTAGTCTCTGTTAAAGCTGCACCCATAAAACCGAGCAGCAGTGCCTCATGCACACCTGCAGGTACACTGAAATCTTTCCACCTTAACAACCAACACCTGATTTGTGACTCACTTGCCGCTGTTTGAGAGCAGTTAGTGCTGAAAAGCATTCACAAAACCCGCTCACACTCCCAGGTTAATTTACACATTCACTGTAAGCGGGACTGAGCAGACAGTCTGACAGCTGCTTCCTGCTTCTTTGTGATTGGGTAAGGCGAGGTTATTCACGCTGCTCATGCTGCTGGACGAAGGATCTACCTGCTTGCACTCCTCCTCCTCCAGGTTGCCCTCCCCGGGCAGAGAGGCCACGGTGCTGGGTCGGCCTGAGAAATCCTCCCCTGCCCAGTTATGAAGGGTCTGGGGGTGAGGTGGATGGAGGAAGGGATGATTAAGGGGGAAAAAAGCAAGACATGAAACAAAAAACAACTAAAATTACAAAAGAATGAAACACTTAAGGAAAAATTAAAGGGATGAAAGGGGAGGCGTCTGAAGATGGAGACCGACACGTCGCGCAGTCTCACCCTCCTACCTTGCGGACGTCTGAGCTCTTGGGCTCGGTGGTCCAGGTGATGATGCGCGAAACGGCGAGGCGCGTCTCGCTGGAGTTGACAAAGTCGGCCGGGTCCATCTGTCGGGCCAGAGCCTCGATGTAGCGCAGGATGGCCACCTTCACCTTCAGGTTGGGCGTCTGCGTCTGATCCACGATGAAGCGCATCAGGATGTTAAACTGCTGCTCGTACAGGAAGGAGTCCCTGCACAAACGTGAAGGGGGAGATAAAACATTACCTTCTGCACTTCACCCAAACCCTTACTCAAAACTCTGATTCACTCACAAGCCTAAGATAAAGATGATTTACTTTGAATCCAGTTTTATTGGTTAGGCTTCCATTTGCTGCAGAACAGAGCATGCAAACAGATTTTTTTATGACAAAAAGACGAGTCCTAACCTCGTGACATCCAGGGCCTTCTGGACTTTGGCCTGGACGGAGCCCAGCAGGTCGGCCCCCATCTTCTTCAGCAGCTGCGTGAGCAGGACGAAGAGCCAGTCCTGCAGGTCGTCCCTGTGCAGCACGATGAAGTCCACCAGAGTCTCCAGGAACATGCTGAAGACCTGGCACAGAGACAGGGATGATGAAGAGGAGCAGGAGGAGAAGTCATGTCTGAGTGTTTGTCTGCACATGTTGGTCAGAGACGAGTAAACAAACGGCGAAATGTGACACAACAGCAGACTGTTATCATGTGAGTGAGGAGTGAGAGTAAACACTTACTCTCTGGTGTTTGTTAGAGTCCGCAGCAGCGAGGAGGCATGCAACAAGAAAACACTCTGTTAGTTTGTCCTGCAGTTAGTTCTGGAAAACTCCACCGTCCTGTGACAGGTGGGGTTTCCCCTCTCAGGATCCCCCCCCCAGAAAGTGTAAACTGCTGCTTCCTGACGTCACCTGTAACTTTTAATAACAGCGTGTGAAGCATGCCGTGGTCTCACCTTGCTGTGAGGGTCTGCAAACATCCGGGTGAAGATCTCACAAAGCCTCTTCAGCTCCACACGACTGAAACGACAGGCATGTTTATTTCATCGGCCGAAGGGCGTCGCAAATAAGTCTGTTTCTGTTTTTGACTGTAAAGAGTCTGAAAGCAAAAGGTCACCGTGCAGAAATACTGAGCAGTGTCTGAACACGTCAACTACCTCTGCTGGGCAACGATAAATCAGGCGTTTGCTGCGTCAGACAAAAACACGAGGAACAGTTTACACACGGTGTCTATGCAGAGCTGCAAGTCTGCACTAGGTGGAGATAATATTTCAGCTTGCTTTATGCTGTGCTGTGAGAACCTGTGAGCTGAGATTCGCCCTGCCTGTTGGCAGCTGAAGACACACAGCAACAAAAAAAAAACAAGAAATAAAGAGGAGATGGTTTGAAATAAAGCGCCAAATCGTAGGGCTTAAGTTAAGTTCTGAGACGATATGGTGTGATCACTGTACTTTGGGAGGAAGTGAATATTTAGATCATGATTTGGTCCAAAAACCTTTTACAGTCTGCACAGCATGAGGTGAAGCTTGCACCATAAAGGGTTTGTTTTCTTCATTGCTTAGTTATTTATTCCTACAGCTTACTGGCATGTATGCAGATCCCTCCATCAGCTCATGTTCTCATGTTTTTCTGTCACTGAATATTGTTTCTGTTGGTATGTTCTCTGAGGCCACGCTGTCTGGCACTACTACATAAAAACTTTAAGCACAGTGCATGATGTACCAGGCTACACACTGTACACAAAGATGTTGGAGTCAGTGAGGCCTCCTTTCTCTGCATTATGTCGATGTTTTGAAACCAGATGACAGAGGAAACCTCACAGCATCGATCCCATCAAAGAAGTGGGCCTGCTCTGAATTCTCCATGCTTTACTCTTCTTTGCAAAGCTAATCAGATCATCACTTCCAAAACGAACATCATGTTTTGTTCAGTAAGTCTTGAAAAGAGCGACTGAGACCATAAAGTGTTTCCTGACATTAGTAGGTGACAAGCAGGCTCATTTTTATCACACATCTTTTTATAATTAGAGGAGATCCCCCCTGCTGGTCATTAGGAAGAGTGAAGCTCCAAGACACTTTAGTGTGGGCTTCAGTTTACAGACCCAGAAACTACGTCCATCTTTATATACAGTTCATAACTAGAATGGAAGGAGATTAAACTCAGTGTGGGAGGAAACCTGGAAAGGTACCTGAGAAAACCCTTAAAAAACTCATCACAGTTACAAACATAATCCCTCTAAACAGACAGAAGCCCCACCAATGTCTGAACCTGGGACCTTCTTCCTGTGAGGCTGCATCTTTACTTTGACCAATCAGTGACCTTCAGGTCCACCCCAAAAGTTCTCAAACCGTCACAAAGTGAAACATCCAGAGGAGGACACTCGTCACACCCACCTGAGCATCCTCTGGCTCTTGAGCAGGTTCTGCAGTCCCAGCAGTCCCTCCTTCCTCTCAGACCAGTTGGCGCTGGCACAGTGGTTCAGCACCTCCGCCACGTCCTCCGTCTGTCGCAGGTAGTGCGGCGCCATGCCGCCGTTACGTGAGCTGTATGAGCGCTCGGAGCAGGCGCTCGAGGCGTCGCTGTTGGCGTCATCATCAGAGTACATCCCAGGCGACTCGAAACGCCGCCTCACTGGCCTCCGCTGAGTCAGAGGGGAGACGAGACAGGTTTGGGGTAAAGACTCGTGACTTCAGGAGTTAAATCTGCAGCTGTGAGGAGATCGAGCATGCAGCTACAGAGGCAGAGTCATGCACATTTATGATGACATCGCATGAAATGGATGAAGTTATTTTGTTTTTTCCACTGGTCATTTCACGTCAACATGTTGCTTTTACTAGAGCAATAAGCAACTTCTACCAAGCTAACAGCAGTCAGAGCACCGGAATGATGAAGCTGTGGTTCTTTTCACCACTTTGGTCTCCAGAGATGACGTTAAATAACCTGAAATAATGCTGAACAACAGTGCTTTGACTCCTGCAACAGCTCAGATCAGCTTCTTAAATCACTGCATCCATGTTTAAGATGTAAAAGTCAGTGTGCACAGCTCATGCTCTGCATGCAGGTGACAGGTGAGATCTATATGTACCTTACTCCTCGAGTCTCCTAAGAGCTGAAATTTTCAAAGTCCAGAGAGAAAGAGCAGAGAGCACATTACTGCAGGGCTGAACGAGCTCCGACAGTATTAATACTTTTCCCAACATTTTTATTGGCATTAACTGATAAACCCGGCGCGTTCTGTTCTTACCAGAGCATCGGCGACCGCAGCCTCGACTTCGGTGCCCGTGTTGAGGATCCTCATGGCGTTGACGGAGGCCGAGATCCGAGCCTGATGGGACAGCCGGTCTGAGCAGGAGGAGGTCAGAGGAAGGGAAGTGTGACAGGATGCTTTAAATGGAATAAAACAGTAACCGTAATAAAGAGGATCCACAGGCACACCTCACTATTAAACTGAAATATCTCCTTCATGTAGAAGGAACGTGCATTTAGCAGTGAAGTGAGTCTTGGTCCCGTTTTTGTGAATTCAGACAGTTCAATGAGCTCAAACTACATGAGATGAATTTTCTTATTTACCTGCACAGGTTAAGTGATTTTTAGCTCAGCACAGGGCAAAGAGAGCAAAAGAACTGCTTTAAACCAGACCAAACCCAGTAATGAGCAGAGGCGTGTTTGGCATCAAACTATTTGTGTAATATAATATAACAGATGTCCAAATCTGGGCAGTGAGCAGCCAGCGCATTACTCAACCAACTGAAATTCAAAGAAATACAAAACACAAGCAGAGGCCCAGAATTAAATCAGCAGCTCAATTAAAAAAAAAAAAAAACATAAAAAAGCTGTATAAAATATAAGTGAGTAATAAACTCCATGATGCTGTGTTTTGCAAACAAACAAAAAAAGACAAACTGAAGGAGAAATAAAACTATCTGCACAGTTTCTAAGCATGAAATTTATGGCCTGCTTCCTTTAGCTGTCGATCACATCAGCAAGTAGGGGTGTAATGATTCGCCAGATCTACAGTAGGGTCCATTTTAATGGTAAAAACACAGGAATGCAGTAGTTTTACCACAGACACAACCAGCTGATAATGAACTAGAGCTAAACCCCATTATTCTGCAGTAGTTCTAGTTCTCGCTTTAACTAAATTAGACTAACACACTTAAATCAGGAATTAACAGCCCAACAAGCCTCACTCAGCAGACTCACGATCATTAATTAAACTCCATGAATTCAGTAAACAAAAACCTGGAATTTTGTTTTGACTTCTTTTGTCCGTACCGTGAACTCTGGCACAAAATCATCCACCCACATGCTGAATTTACTTTAATTTCTTTTATAGTTTTACTGTAAGGAAGTGTGGATGGAGGTTGTGGATGTTTATAGATCCATATTCAGAACCGTTACACCCCTGACAGCAATAAAAACAATATCTGTAGCTTTGATTGTGAAGACCAGGCCAGACCAGGTTTAGTAGCGCCCCCAGCAGGTGAATGTGATGTGCACCAGAGTGGGAAAACTTCACTGAACACCATTAAGGTTTATCTGTGGCTGAAGGTTCTGCCTCATTGACTTGTTCCTTCCCCCAAATTACTGGTTACTGATTATTACCAGTCGTATAATAATCTGATACTGATATAAATGGGTTTATTGGTGGATTATTTCCCACTCTGAAAACAGGACGCTGAGCTGGCTTTGGCCATGCACTGAGCAGGAGAATGGTGGCAAGAAGCTTTGGGCTGGTTTGTTATTTTTAATCTGCTTGGCTGGTCACCTGAGTAGCACTCTGCAGAGGACAGGGCGCTGGTTGAACGGGAGTGACGGCGAGTCGCTGAAGGAGGACGCAAAGTTGGGAGAGATCGAGGGTAAGGATTTTAGTGAGGAAAGCCAGAGAGTCAAAGACAACAAATAACTGCGCTTTAAAGGATTACTGGAGACACAATCTGGACATTTATGCAGAGAGCATGCAGACAGAAAGCAGAAAAATAAGATTTAAGGAGACAGATGTGCGAGAGAATAAGGGAAGTTTTTGGTTTCCTCAAGGTTTTAAAAGCTTTCTACACTTTACAGGATCTAAACGATTAAAATAACAAATCTACATGATCGTCTCAGTCCTCAATACCATACTCACCCAGGGGGAGAAACCCCGCGCCGGGCTGGTGTCACGGCTGCTCTCGCGACTGGTTTCACGGCTGCAGCCCTGACTCATGCTCGGTCGAGGGATTCGACTCCGGGCTGGAGAGGCGGACAGACAGACAGAGAGCAGTGCGGGGAGGAGAGCTTAGCTTGCAGCACATGGAGCCAGACAAACCTGAAGCTCTGCAGAGATGGTTAGTCAGTGAGGCAGGAGACAGAAGGGGGGGAGCGCAGTTAGACTGTGGGAGGCAGCAGGTGTTAGCACGAGGAAGAGGAGCCAGGAAGATTTGTCGTGTCGGGCGGTGCATGTAAGTTGTCCTCAGGTAGAAGCAACAGTGATTTGCAGACGAGGAGCCTGATCTACACATTTCTGACCCCCTTCATTGGTTCTGACAGCTCAAGGAAAATCTGCACACCTGCTGCCACTTTTAGAAGGTTTAAAGAAACTTGAACATGTCTGCGCTAAAAGCCTGAAGCTCAAGATTATTCAGCAACTGCTGAAGTTGTACAGACAAGAGAAACAACCTGAACTGGCTCGATTAAGCATTGCTCAAACAGGCTAATAGAGTGGGTACGGACAGTATTCAGACCCCTTTAAATGTTTCACTCTTTGTTTCATTGCAGCCATTTGCTAAAATCAAAAAAGTTCATTTTATTTCTCATTAATGTACACACAGAAAAAAAAAACAGAAATGTAGAAATATTTGCAAATTTATTTTTTGATTTTAGCAAATGGCTGCAATGAAACAGACTAAAAATTTTAAAGGAGTCTGAATGCTTTCTGTACCCACTGTAAATATCTTCACCCTTTCATTTTAACATTCTGTAAGCTGCATTTTATTTCAGTATTTTTTCTTGAGAAAATGCTTTAACTCTGTCCTCTGCTCGCTGTACTGTTAGATCAAAATTTAGGTCTATAAAACCTTTCAATGACATTTCAATGCCTCTGGATTTTAACTCTCAATAATTCTCTTCCCACTAACTCCTTCAAAACCTCCAAGAAGCGATTTTCACATTTAGAGGACAGTGATTTTTTTAAAAGTCTTTTATTCTGAAATTCATTAGTCTTCCTTTTCATACCCGTGCCCGATCTGGTGGGGCTGGTCTCTGGCTGCAGCCCTGGCTGCGGTGACCTCGGGGTCGACTCTTGTCGGTCATACTGGCGGAGGTGCTGCCGGTGCCAGTGGCAGTGGCGGCGGTGCCCATGGTCGGCCTGGGGATCCGGCCGTAGGTGCAGCTCAGCAGCCGCCCAGGAGAGCCCGACCGACTCCCGGCTGAAACACAGGAGGAAATATTTCAGTAAACGGGTTCATTTTAAGTTCATAACTAAACTTTAACATAACTTTCACACCTTTGTAAAAGTTTCAAAATGTGTGATAAGAGCAGAAAAGTAAATATAAATCATTTTTTTACTAACAGAAATTTTATTCGAGAATCAGAAACTTTCAGGTTATCTATAAATATTTGATCAGACTAATGTAGTTCCTGAAGTCTGCCAACTCTACACTTGGTTGTGTGTAAACATGAGTTATTTTTCCACAATCCTGTAACTATTTTGGTGCATAAAAAAGATTTGGAAAAAGAAAGCTTTTTTAAGAAAGTGCTGTCATCAATACAAAAACTGAGGCCTTTAGAAACTTCTAATCTTAGACACTTTGTATTTTTGTATCTCTATATCACTAAAAAAACCATCGCGTGTAGCACGTTATCATTTTTATTTAATAGACATCAGTCTAATTTTTACATGTCTGGCCAAGTGGTAAACGGGCCAGGCTGCGTTCAGACCAAAGCATTTGAGAAAGATATCTGGAAGATTTCAGAAGTCATCGCCATCATGGACAGAAAGTAGAGTCACTCACGCTGGGACTGAGAGACGACTTTCCCTCGGCTCCGACCCCGGCTGTCTGTCACAGATGGGCCGTTTCCTGAACTCGTCTTCCTCGTTCGCACTCGACCTGCAGAGGCAGGAGGTGAGAAGCAGAGACAGAAGAAGAGAAACGCTCAAACACACTGAATCTAAAGAGCGTGGTGACACTTTCTGCATGTGTGCTTCGTGTAGAAACAGAGAGACTGAGACCAAAGAAGGAAAGCCTGACAGATAAACCTAAACACCAGAGAAAGGCTTACAAAGAGCTGATGATCCATAAACAGGAGCTTTAAGTCCATAAAGACAGGGAATGGTTACATTAAAGGGATTTTTGTGGATAGCGGAGAGTCACATAGCAAGCATTTATCAGTCACTGAGACCAAACTGTTTCTTAATGTGACACAATTTATGTCTCAGCTGACAGGTTCAAACGTGTAGACAGAAACAGATGGACGAGTGACGTGCAGTCACGCTTGACATTTACAGACTCAGAGAGAAATCTCAGCATCATGCAGATGTGCTCAGTAGACTCAACACTTCACCAACAACCTTTCACTCCAGGTTAACAGGCTTTAATGTGAGTGAGCCTGTGGATGTACTCGGGAACAATGACATTATAAAGGCAGCTCCACAGTGTTATATTAAGGACGGATGCTGAGGGTCCAGCCTGGTGCTGGTTGAGAATCCTGTCTACCTCAATCCAGGACACTTGTCCACGTGCACACCCTGCATTACCCATTACAGGTTCAGTGTGGTCGCAGTCACACGCATCTCTCGCTCCTTAAGAGCTCTGTCAATAGGCTGCCTATGTCTGATTCATCTGTCTGATCAATAATGTGCAAAGCCACGTGATTGATTGCAGTCCTTTTGTCCTATATGTCCTTTATGTCTGTAGACACGACTGCATCCTCTGCTTCCAGGAATCAGAAGAAGATCTGAGCAGCTGCTTCATGCTCTGCAAAGAAAGCTTTTTCTAATCTATGGATGCACCAATAGGTGCAAACTTCCTGAGCTCTGACAGAGAACAACAAAGATAATATGATAAAAGCGCCACAAGTCAAGGTCTAAACTGTAATAGAAAGTAGAACAGTCATCCATCCATCCATCCATCCATCCATCCATCCATCCATCCATCCATCCATCCAATTCACGATCACGGGGGGGCTGGAGCCTATCCCAGCTGTCATAGGGTAAGAGGCAAGGTACACCCAGGCTGCCAGTCTGTAGCAGGGCTAGCACAGAGACAGACAATCATTCGCACTCACATTCACACCTATGGGCAATTTAGAATCACCAGTTAGCCTAGCCCCAGTAACTGCATGTCTTTGGACTGTGAGGGGAAACTGGAGTACCCAAAGAAAACCCACGTGGACACAGGGAGAACATGCAAACTCCACACAGAAAGGTCCCAGCCAGATGGTGGATTAAAAGTCAGAACGTTCTTACTGTGAGGCAACAACAACCACCATTGTTTTTCATGGTCTGCCTGCTAGACGCTGGTCAGATGATACAACCAGCCTCTGTGACAGAGCGAGGCTTGTGAGGTGCTCACAGGAAGTAGTGCTGAAATCGTCAGGTGTTGAAGGATCTGCAGGTTAGCACTGTTTGGAGCCACAACAAGGACCAGAATAATTTTTTGTTTGCTCTTTTCTGTTGTCTTTTCATGTATACATCAATCACAGTTTATACCCACAAATCCTGCAGTCACATGTCAACATTTCCACACACATTTCAAAGTCACTGAAGTCCTGGAGCACAGTGGAACACCTAGAGCAAGATTTAAGGTTTCCTGTTAGCTTTCTGGAGCACACACCAACACAAAGAGAAGAACTGTGGGAATTTAACCACAGCCAAGGCTACAGAGACACACGTTTGTGCAGTCTTCCAAAAAGACAACATGAAATTGTCTGCAGGTCAGTTAGTGACAGGCTGAAAGGTTAGCCTGAATAGTAAAGGGAACCACAGCTGCTTTTACACCTCAAACGATGGCTACAGTGGACAGTTTTCACTGATTTTCAAACTAACCCAAAGAACTGACTTCGGTCTTGAGGGGGCTAAACCAAAGGAGCAACAACAGCACAAACATGAACGACAGTAGCCGACAATACAGGGTGGTCCACCTATTTTATCACAGCTCTACAGCAGACACCACCATGCAGGGATGTTTATGTGCATGGGTGCTGGCAGAGCTGTCAGTTACAGGGTTAAGCACTCTGGACGGCAGCAGAGGAAGGTATTTTGTTTACTGACCGATGGTCAGCAGTTCAAGCCTCCACCTACTGACAGCTGCAGCAGGAATCGTAGTGAGGGATGTTTGAGCTGTCTGCAGGCTGACTAATAGAGGAACTATGCTGAAATTTTTAGAACACAGTGCAGGGAATACCAGTGTTTTAGTCTTAATAGGGCAGCTTTGCATTTTCCATAAGTCCTAACTGAACAGCAGAGATAAAGACCAGAATCAGTCATTTATACAATCAGCTGACTGTGTTCTCAAACATTCTTCAAGGAGGAAAAACCTCCATTTAGCACAATAGCTACACAACTGTGAGGACAAAATGCACAACTTCAGACTCAATGCACGAGATACGATGGGGTTTCTCATAACTTTCTCATAATAACATAGCCACCCAGTTTGGTAGTTTTCCAGTTGTGTGTGCAAGAAGTTGGAGTAAACCATGCACAGACAGTCCATGCACTGACATTTCCATCACAGATGACCACCATTACAGGACTTATGGAGGTAAAACACACACAGCGAGAAGACACAAAGGAGCATCACTCCTCCGTCCACACTCACAGCTTACCGTCTGCGTTAACAGACCACGAGCCGTCTGACAGGTGAGCAAGACCAGGAGAGACACAACAGGGTTCAAGGTCAACAGGTTAGGTGTTCGAGAGGGCGTGAGTGGAGGGGTTTGTGAGGGTTTGTACACAGGAAATTTGATTTGGATGGTGAGCTGATCATCAGATCTGATACAAATCAATGAATGGGCCACACCAATTTATTTGTTTAGGAATAATTAAGTAATAGCATTATGTGTCAAAAACAAAAAATAAACAAAAACAGCAACTTGATTATAAACTTGATCATAAGACTTTCTGCTTGAAAGGCATGAAATAATTTCAAGGAATTTGACAGTCGGGCTTCTGCAACAGAATCTGAAGATGAACAAATACAATTACTCAAAATATTTGTATGCACAAAACAAAAGATGATGATATTCTTCACTACAAAAAAATCTTTTTGTTTCTGTTGCATGAATTTGTCAAACTTTTGATGCAATTTTTTATTTAGATAGTCTTTGCAGAAACATATTGAGTCTCTGATTTTGCAGATATATTCCTCATACTGTTTCTGTATTCATGTTTTTAGGGTAAATTTCCCTGCTATAAGTGGAGCTGTTGATCCAGTTTGTAGCTAGAAGCAACAGCAAATTGTAGTTTATGAGCAAATTAGTTTCTTCGTGTCAACACCAAGCGTGAGTGTGAGCAGGCGTCTCACCCAGTGATGCGTAGGATCCGGGAGGGAGGGCCGAGGCCGAGCTGAAGGGCGAAGCTGACTGCACAGCGGAGGGTACGGCGGGCATCCTTGTGCGGGCGGTGGCGCTGGCTGCGGCGTTTACATCCACGTCGCTGCGAGAACGCTGGAGTGAGCCGGGGAGGCGGCGGGAGCCGTCGTCCTGGAGGTGGGGCCAGCTTTGGCTGGAAAACGACAGATAAGCTCAGGCTGTTTAATAAAAGATCCGCTTACCCTTCAGAGCAGGTTATTGGACATTTGAAGAGATTAGATCACCTTTTGGTTTTAATAAAAAAAAATTTCTTGCATCTGGTACATAAAGCTTTGATTCTTGAGGGACACGCATTAGATGAATGCGTGTTCCTTTTAAAGCTCAAAGAAAACACGACAGGAGGCAGGTTTCTGTAAATGAACCTAACAGTCGTACAGTCCTTACATCTGGCTGAGCTGCTCCCAACGGTGCTTTTTGCAGACAGAGGTCGACTGTGGGGGAAAGAAATAAAAGAGAGAAGCTTGTTTAGATAACTAATAAATCGTAAGTGTGATCTGAAATATCAACTGTTAGAAAATAATTCACAAGTTTCCCCAAAGATCTGGCCTATCCAACCTTCATGGTCATCTCCTTGTGCACCTCTGCACCGCTCCCAGTGCTGCTGCCATTCTTAGATCTCCCCATTTGTACCAAAATATCATCCCTTTGACTTGAGACTGAAACTGATAATGACCTGCAGTTACAGTGCTGTGACAAGATCATCCAGATCATTGGAGAAATTTTAATATTAGACAAAGATAAACCAAGCAAAGTTTTTAAATGATAATTTCATTTATTAAGAGCTATACAGATCTAAAAAGTAATCGCCCCCTAAACCTAATACCCTTGGCAGCAAGAACTGCAATAAAGCATTTGTGATAACTGGCAGTGAGTCTTTCACATCACTGTGGAGGAATTTTGGTCCACTCATCTTTGTTGAATTATTTTAATTCAGCCACATTGGAGGGTTTTCCAGCATCAATAGCCTGTTTAAGATCAAAGCATCTGAATGTGATTTAAGACCCTATTTTGATTAGGCCACTCCAAAACCTTGTCAAAGTATGGACTGCTGCATAACCCAAGTGCTCTTGAGCTTCAGGGCACGAACTGATGGCCAGACATTCTCCTTCAGGATTTTGTGATAGAGAGCAGAAAAGTGAACAAAGTCAGAGGGAGGCAAATCTGCTGAGCAGGATGGGTGGTGAGCCGATTTCAGCTGAATGCTCCTCAGACAGTCTGATCCCAGGGATGAAATTCAGTTGTAAAAACAACAGCTGCCCGCCTAACCTAATGCACGGTCTTTGAGCTTGGTCACTCTTCGACTCAGATCCCGGTCACTTTGATGCAGAAGGGGACGTCGGGTGTCCACGCATGAAAAATGATCTGAACTGGACTTCCAGGTAGCAACTGAACAACAGCAGCTGTGCTCTAAGCTGTCCAGAGGTGCACAAGGAGATGATCTTGAAGGAGAGATCAGCTGTTATCAGATGTCGTTTTTGATTTTTATGGGAGCATTCCCAGAACATCACAATCACACCTCATCAATAAGAAATGACTCTACTTTAATTACACCCTCCGCTGCTGTAATTCACATCTTTTAAATACCATCTGTCATCTGTGACAAACAGCTCATCCATTAGCTCCTGCACACTGCATGCACAGACATCAATACAGAGCTTTTTAGTGAGACGTAGGTGGCACAAAGATCAATGAGGACCTGAATATGTTAACAAGGAGTCAAGCGACACAAAGGAAGGAGAAGAGAGCAAGAAAAATGTCTACAAAGGCAGAATTTCCTTCAAGGTAAATGAATGGGCTGTTGTGGCAGCAGCATTACTGTAATAATATTATTTGTATATGATTACAGACATCCACAAAGTTTAGGGCAGCAGGACAGGTGTCGTGTCCATTTAAATAGCGTAATGCAGTCATTGCTATTCAGCCTGTGATGGCAAACAGGTCAATAATCAGTCCGAGAGCAGCAGACTAAACACAGATTAGATTATTTCTAAGATGTGATATTTGGTGAAAACTACTCCACCATCCTCATGTCTTCCTCTTTGTGACATGATAAAGAAATGTGAGTGAGTCAGACAAACAGAAGGGCCACAAAGACCAAAACCTTTTCTTTCTTTATGATATTAATCAATAAATTGATCAATCAGGGAGGAGAAGAAGTCTCACTTGAGGCTCTCCTGAGACGAGGAGGACGAGCGATCAGATGCAGGCAACGACATCAGGCTGTCTCCGCTCCTCAGGTGAGCCTGCAGAGCTTTCTGATAGGATGACTCCAGGCCCTGGAACAGCTGCTCCGCCTCCCTGCTGAAGTGACTATGGAAACTCCAGTAACACCTGCGATGGGAAACCAGGGGGGCAGAAACCTCCATCAGGATATAATCTGATAAATATTCTGCTTTCATGAAGGATCCTTTGTTTCTTTAGATTTGATGTAACAAGTTCAGTGACTTACTTTCTAGCCACAGAGCGAGCCTCGGCGTCTGCATCATGGATCCCTTTCTTTATGGTCTCCATTAAAACTGTCCCGTGCCTGCAGGGGGGAGAAGACAAGTAAAAGGTTTGAGCGTGTGAGCCTACAGGTGCTTCAGGTGCTCTATTCCCATGGACACAAATATAAGCAGCGGTGTTGGGAGGAAAGTCAGAAATTTACTATAGATGTGTCAAACTGCCAGCAGAAGCACTTATGCACTCACAAAACCTATCAGGAAACCTGAGAAAAAACCACCATGCCCCATTAAAATAAATATTAAAACCAAAAACTAAAAAAATAGGCAGGTTCAAGCATGCCTGGTTCTGCTCTGCTGCAAAATCTTGTACTTATATGTCGTACAAATCTTTCTGAACTGCCCTAAATTGAACTTTAAAAGGGTTTTATGGCCACCATAAAACCCTTTTAAAGTTCAATTTAGGGTATTTCAGTAGGGCTGATTTACCCTTTCTGCCACGTTTGCATCACACTGACTCTACTGTGACTCAAAGTTCTAAGTTGTGTTAATACTAAATACGACCGGGGGGAAAAAATAGCCCAAACAACGCTGTCATTCAGTGTAGTTAAACCCAAACATCATGCATGGAGCACGAGACTATTTGACACTTTCCCCCTGTCTCACAGCTGTAATGACAGGAACAGTCACAGGCTGGACACATCCCAGCATCGGCTACACTAATGACCTTTAAACTGCCATCTGTGCTGCGGTCCAGACTCCATCAGGTCTGCTCACACTTTGGCCTTTTACAGCTCTGATAATCAATATTTGGGGATGTTGCTCAGTTTCTGTTTGGAGAGCTTTACCAAATAAAACACAAAGTCTGGATTTAAATCCAACACAAAAATTTAAATGAATGTTGTCTGAACACATTTCTAAAGAAAGGTTCAAATCAAAGAACTGATTTTCTTGAATTAAAATAAAAACTCATGTTTTCATTCTTTCTTTTAGTAAAAGTGAATCTGATTTGTACCCCAGTGATACAAACACACACAGACACACACAGAGACAGACTCTGACTGAGTGATCGATGAGAACCAGAGAGCCCCCCTGATACTGAGGGGTCAGCTCGGGTTTCTCCCTGGCGGCGGCGGCTGCAGGAAGCGGCCGGGTGGAAACACAAAGAGCTTTTTGGAGGCAGATAGAGATCCCCTGGCATCGCCATGGAAACTGCTGAGCCAGACCTCGACCCGTCCGGTGTCACGTTTCCTCACAAGGTAGCATGTAGTGCTCCGAGCTCCTACAAATCACTGTCACTGCTATTGTTCTATTTACTGCTCGACTCTCTGCTTATCCCGGAGTTTACATACAGTGAGCACTGAAAACACACATCACACTGCTGATTCAGCCAAGTAAATATGTTAAAGACAGTTTCATCTTCTCTCACCTCTCCAGGCAGCTCGTCTGCCATTCCTGCAGCAGCAGGTCCAAGAACTCAAAGCAGCGCCTGCAAGCAGAAAGAGGACAGTGCTTATTAAATAAAAATAAATCCAAAAAAAAAAAAAATTCAATCTAAAAATATAATAAAATAATAAACAAAACACAATCTCTAAAAAATATAATATAAACACATATATAAAAATTCTATTAAATATATAAAATACAGGAAATATTGGGATGAAATTTAAACTAAATAAATTAAAAAATGAATTAATAATAAATAATCTGTGTGTGCGGGTTTGATAAATAAAAAAAATTAAACAAGTAAAAAAATAAAAAATATGTTTACCTAATATAAACATGTATAAAATAACTGAATAAATATAAATATTAATAATGTAAATATGTATGAAAACAGAATTTTAAAAAAAGTTAAAAAATAAAAATAGTTACAAATATAAAATAAATAGATAAATAAATATTATTACAATAAAATATATGAAAATATAATATAAAATAAATTGTCAAAATAAATAATATTAATGTAAATGAGCTAAAAAATACTATAAATTACAATAAAATAAGAATAAATATCAAATAAAAAAATAAATAAACAGAAATTAAAAGTAAAAATCAAAAAACAATCAAAAATTTAAATCACAGTAAAATAGGAATAAATGAATAAAATAAAACAATCAAAAACAATGTGACACAAAGTGTGCGTGTGTGTCACCTTCTGACAGCCACAGATTTGGAGGTGCAGTTGCTGGTGATGATGGGGATGAGACGTGGGTAGTGTGTGTGCTGTGGAGAAACAGGGAGAAGGAACTCTGTTGATCTGCTTCAGATAGAAAAGCTCCTGCTGCTCCACGTTTGAATTCATTTAAAATGAAATTTCTTCCATATGAAAACAGTTGAGTCTTTTCTTCTGGACATGAAATGTGATTTGCGGGATCAAATTTTCTGTGAAATCCATCCTGTTATAACATCAGGCTAACATTGTTATGTCTGGAGAGCCTGTTCAGATCAGATAAAGCAGCTAAGTCCGACCACATTAAAGAAGATGCAACAGATTTAATATTAAACCTTCTTCCTTCCTAAAATGTCAGAGTCATGACGGCATCATCACCACACACACACACACACACACACACACACACACACACACACACACCACCTCACACACACACACAGGAAGTACAGTGTCTGCTTTATCACACATACTCGGAGGATGAGGCGGATGGCGGCCACGCCGGACGTGGCCATGACTTTGGCACTGTTGGGGACCAGGTTGAGGAGGGTCGGCATGATGGCCTCTGCTGCGTGGTCGAACCGATTGCCGAGCACAGACGACAGGTGGCTGATGAAGACAGACAGCTTTTATTTAGCTGCACAGTAATAAAGAGCAGCCTGATATGATGCTCCAAAATGTCTGATTTCTTCCTTAAATTCATGGTTTCATTTTCCACAACTTCCACAGTTTGACATTTTATATTTTCTTTGTTAACTCTAAAGAAGAGGTCCACATTAGGAGCAAATGGAGCTGAAGCACTGCTGCGACTTCCACGTGTCTTACCCCAGCGTGATGCAGGCCTCCCTCACCACCTGAGACCGGAGGTCCTTGGCGGAGAGTTTGAACGCAGCCTCGATGAGCCGCAGCTGCTGCAGAAATCCATCAAACTCTGTGGCGCCAGCCAGGAGCAGCGACCGCACCTTCTTGAGCTGGAGGAGCACGAAAAGAGAGTTCAACACACACCTACACTCATAGTTCAAACTGAGCTGAGGGCAAAGGTCAGGCCTTCTTCTTACAGCTGCCACTCTGAGCTCCCAGTCCCGCTTGTCATCTGCCAGCACGTCTCGAATCTTCGTCATGGCCTCCTCCACCTCTCTGTTAGAGTAGATCTGATGGAGAAGCAGAGAGAGGAAAAGGGATGCAAATCTGCAGCATATGGAGGCTTCAGCAGTATAAAGTACATGTTGTTCTTTGACAAACTGCTGTCCTACCTGCACTGTGGGAACATCCTCAAATGCCTGGATGAAGTCCTCCTCATCCACAGCTCCAGCACTGGACCCATCCCTCCCTGTAGAAAACACCCCCAAAATTTCCAAGAAATGCATCTGAATTTGAAATTCTTTTTTTTTCAATATAAAAACACCATCATCTCCCATTGTAAACAGGATTTTATTAAACTTCCTGATGAGTAAATCTTTAAAGCCTTCCTGATATTCAGATGGAGGTGTGGTGGTTCTGACCTGCAGACTTGCTGCTGGAGGCGGAGGCGGGGCGTCGAAATGAACCCATGCTCACCGCCTTCTTCCCGGACAGCGAGGCTCCTTTGGACGAGGATGAGGAGCGGCCGCCGTCCACCGAGTCATCGTCCTCAAAGTTTTTGTCTGTTGGAGGAAGAGGAGGGGACAGCAAGAGAGGGGCTCAGGTCACATGACTGAACAATAAGTCCTCGCAAAGAAAAAAAAAAACAGCACCGCCGAGCATCCGAGCGATGAGGAGCAGGCAGGCGGACTCTGACATTTCTGCGTTTTGACTTTAGCTGACGCTGAGGGGATAACTTGCATTCCTACATCACCAACACAATGAGCTGATGATGGCGAGGAGTGCAGAGGTCAGAGACACAATGCCCCGACAATAAAGACAACAATTAGCCCTGTGTTCCCAGTGAGAGCGACCACAGGAGGACTGATTCATATTCTGGGGTAGCAATCTGAAAACTGACTGTTTATCCTCCATACTCTGTGAGTCCATACTGCTTCATCAGAAAGTCTCACTGATGGCTTCACATATTTCTTCTTCAGTATCTCACATAAATGATTATTAATGAGGCAATCTGCTGGTGTCAGACTCACCGGTGCGAATATTTGTTGCTTTTATATGTCATTGTAGATGTAATAATTGGACACGGGACACATAGAGGTTGCACTGAGCTGAGACTTAGCCAGTTAATTAATAATAATTATTATCGTTCTTTTATTCTTAAGACACCTTCTAATGTCTAGTTTTAGTACAGCTGAATGTTCACTTTGTGCTGACAGGTCTCTCAATTTAGATTAAAAACATTTAATTAAAAAAAGTCTCCATCTAATGAAAAAGAAAACATTGTCATTTGTTATTTTCTATTCTTACTTCTTGTCATATACATGCTGCCATAATGCCAGACATGGCCATAGATTTAAATAATGAGGTCACTGTATATACAAGTAATCCCTGTGAGCATAAACCTCAGGCTGCAGACTGCTCTATGTGCTCTTTTTTGTCACTTTTTTCTACTCCTGGCTCTGTATGATGTCACTTAGAGCAGATACCCCTAATATGGTCATCTCCAGAAGCCCCGCCCACCTACTAAGCCAGCTGTTTACAAGGGGAAGTCAGCTTAAAGGAGGATAAAGAGTTAAACAGCTGCACCAAGGCCCAGTATAAGACAAGTAAGGATTATTTTTGAGCTATGAATCATGCAAAGCTACTCTAGTGGAGTCCAATAATAAAGACTACGGATCTGGAAATGAGAAGATCCCATGGTGCCGTCTTTGTCTTCTTTCCTTTTGTGTAAATCAAACAAGCAACAAATCCTCACAATTAGAAAGTTAGATCTGAAGAATATCCAGATAATTGTCTGTTCTTTATAAATATAATTGATTACATTTTATTTGTTCAGTAATTAAGTCCAATAGAGCAACAAAGAGCAGATGAAAGAGGCCCTGCCCTGTGCAAATGTCTCCTGTGGTGGACGACTGAGCGCCACGTGAGCCCCCTCAGCACAGGAATCTGCCCAGCTAGCAATCAATCCTTTTTCATTATTCAAAGTTTCAACACACACACAACCACACACACACGTACACACACATATAGAGCATCAAGGCGCCTAGCCAACACATCAGTCATGTGCCATCAGAGTGGAGGTTTTCCTCCATGCAACACCTCTGAGAATAACAATAACATGCTGTGAGTGTGCATGAGGAAGAAACACAACCTCACCTGTCACCTCGAGTTCAACACGTTAACATAAACACAATGCGACATGAGGAGAGGACCAGGATGGTGACAAACACATTAGCTGCATGGAAATGCCTTGAAAAATCCATCCCTTGCAGCTTTGAAACTGCAGCCAATAACAACATGATATACGAAGATGTTTGGCACAGTGCGATGCTTTTTGCTTAATCTCATTACTGCTTTGCTGAGATGGGTTTCATCATCACAAATGTACTGTTTTACTGCTAAAAGCCACATAAAAGCAGTAGAAGTAGTAGTAGTAGTAGAAGTCCTTGTCAGCAAAACAATTTTGTGATCAATAATCTGTGCATATGCTGATTTATAAGTCTGATTATTTAGTCAGAATATTAGGGGTTAAGGTTTTGCTTGAATTAGCTGCACTGTAAAGCTGACATTTCTGCACCACTCTGCCCAAACAGATTTCTAGAGCTGGCCAACTACTGATGTATTTGACTGCTAGGCAAATGAATGTTCAAGGTTTCACCAACATTCACTTTACCAGCATTAAGTCACTGCTGCAAGCCAAAGATGAGCCAAAGAGGTGCAGACCAGACATTAGCTGGTCTGTAACCTGCTGCCTCCACAGTACAAAGAGCCTCTGACTTTGTACAGGGCAGCTGTAGCTCAGGTGCTAGAGTGGCTCATCTGCTAATCGAAAGTATCTTTATATCGAGGACCCTGAACCATGAGCTGACCCTCGACGCGTCCATCAGAGTGTGAGCATCAGGTTAAAAGTGCTTAATATGCTAGGCATAGAAAAATAAAACACTTATGAATGTAGGGGTGAATGAATTATAGTAAGAAAGTGCTTTAAGAGCTCAAATTGAGTAGAAAGGAACTATATAAGTACTGGTCCATTTACCACGTACGTTCTGAGTATTTCCAGCAGTGAGAACATGTCTGAGGAAGATTTCCTGCTGTGTGCTATGTGTGTGGAAAACATCTCAACCTGATTCTCCAGAAAATGGCTAAAAAGACGTAAAATGTTATTTGACGAGCTTCAGAGGTTTTTCACTGAACTTTGAGTGAGACAGCAAAGAAGATGGTTCCCCCAAATGTTTAGAAAAGACAACAACATCAATAAACACCTGGGTACCATGCTGATAAATTCTCCAAGTTAACCACTGAACCAGGCTCCCAGCAAACCTCTTAGATGCAGGGTTAAGGTTAGGCTGCATTTTAGCCACCTGACAGTTCTCCTGTTATAAGCTCTCCCCTCAGGTATGCCAAATAAGCAAAGTGGTGGATGTGAACCTAAACCTAACTGTAAACAGGTCCTCAGTGGATATTAAGAGGTTAATGATCTGTACTTCTGTGAGGATGCTTAAAAATGTCAGACACAAAGAAAAAGAGGTGATAACAGCCTTCAAAATGCACCACAGACATCGTTTACAGGGATCATCAGAGGCGGAACAGGCCACAAAATGAAGCCTTTCAGATCCAATTTAACCTTGACCGGCCGAGTTTTATCAACTCATCCCTCCTCTCAACAACAGGTCTGAACACAATCCAGCAGATCAAAACTTTTCAGTGTTTACTCATCGCACTGCCAGCAGACAGACTCGCTCCTGTTTCTGCCGCTTCCTGACCTGAACCCTGACAGACACCACTTCCCGTGCATTGTCCACACAACAATCCAGCACAGAGAGCAGGCCAGGAAAAGCCATCCTGATGTGTTTACGTTCGAGACAACGCACACACGTTCCTCCTGGATTTAAAGCCGTACTCGCACCGCACCTTCCTCCCTCCTTCATTATTGATTGCAGCCTCAAATATTTCTCTATGATACAGTCCAGAGGAAGAGGAGCTTACAGGAGCAGATCCTCCTGCACACCAGTTTCCTCAGCATGCCGGCAGACAGACAGACAGTCAGTCAGGTGGTCCTCTGGTCCTCTGTGCTCCTCACATCATTTCCTCCAGCTGTGGAGAGAAAAGAGGGGAGGAAGAAGCCGAACCTCCCCGCTTTCTCCTGTCAGGGAGCATGTGCTTCCAAACGCTCTTCCTCTCCGTCTTCGTCCTCTGATTCAAACACGCTCGCAGTGAGGGCAGAGGATGGAGGAAGAGGAAAACAGGGGACAGAGAGGAGTGTTGAAGGAAGAGGTGGGGGAGAACAGTGGACCAATGGGAGGAGAAAGGGAGGGGAGCGGAGGTGGAGCTCACGGGTGGAGCCAGAGATAAGGGGCAGCTACAGAGCCGTGATGACTCAGGAAAAGAGGAGGAGAGAGGGAGAGAGGAGAAAGGGAGGGACAGGTCTCCAGAGGAAGCCGGTCCCCTGTCAGCGTTCACGTCAGCCGTAGAGCCTCCACCAAGGCTCATCCGTCAGCCTGCAGCAGCGGTTTTATCTCAGCAAGGTCACTGCAGCTCAACACGTATGACAAACTTCAATGTTTCCACCGTTCTGTGGTGGAGGAGGTGGAGGCTGACTGACTTCACTGAATTCGTTTTTAGATTATACAGATTAAGTTAAATTCCAGTTTTATTATTTAATAATCATTTCCTGACAGGACCACTTAGTGCTGGGATCATTACCCCACTACCTAGAAATGTAAGCTTTTTTGATACCACACTTTAAGAAATATACTCTCTAAATCCTCCTCGTGCCCAAGCCTGGATAAATGACGAGGGCTGCGGCATCAAATCTTTCCAAAATCAAATATGAGGCTCAGAATAATTCGAGGTGGAGGCCTGCAGAATATCATTTATGATTTAAACAAGGGGCACTGTGATTCAGTAATAAATAAACTTAGGGGTGAATATAACTGTTTCATTTACAGTGTTACAGGCATATTGTGGTCATGTGGGCACAGAAGCTCCATTGACATCCTTTAACTCTGGATTCTGATAAAGTGGCATTCAAGATGCACCCAAAACAAACTGAACATGAATCAGAAAATAATTGTAAACCATGAGATTATTATTAGATAATTGAAAGATAAATTCTTTAGATTTTCTTGTTGAAAGGTCCATTTTGTTTGACGTTACATTCATCTTTTAGGTTTCGAACAGGAAGTCATGTCGTGCTATTTTGCGTCAGAGAAGGAATAATCTGCACTACATTCCTGCTCGGCTGATTCTGCCCACTCAAAACGATGCTGGTGACTCCACAGCTCCCCGTTCAGACTCTGTTTGGACTACTGTTGTCACAGAAGCTGCATCAAGCTGCACAGAGCAGGAGGGCAGAAAGTCCGACAGAACAACAGTACAGAGGGTCAGGTAATTTTTCAAAATAAAAGACCCCACGAAGAATAAAAAACTATGTGATCTGAAGCTGTGAGAAGGACCCAGTTAACCCAGCACATTCACAATAATGTAAGAGTTGTCACAGCTGTGCCCGTCTTAAGCAGCTGATGTCTCTTAGTTCATGTGTCATACAAAAGCTGGTAGTGACTGACCTGCCTGCTGTGGTTGGGCTGCATGCAGCGGTTCACACCCATCAGTTCATCAGGAGGTGCATGAGAGGCCTAAACAACAACCAAGCCCAACACACGGCTCTCACCGCCATGTGCAAAGACGACAAAGGTGAGCATAAACTACCTGTTTAAGTCCCCACACAGGTGAGACTGGATTATTGGCGATCAATAAATAAACACAGAGCTGTTGCTGATCAGTGATTCAGAGATTTGGAACTGATGACACTTTTATGCCGTTTAATGCATGCAGGTTTAATGCATGCAAGAAGAGAAAGCGTGTCTCACAGAAACTGGGCTTCATTTGACTTTTAAATGCACCTTCATGACCAGCAGCAGGTCTGAATGCAAGCGGAGAATCGCTACCTTTGACCCCGCAAGAGAAAACACGCAAACCGTCCACCTGCTGTAAGGAGGCCGTGTCATTGCTGGCTTCATTTATATGCATTAGCACCTTCAAGGTCACACAACAGAAATATCACAGTCTGATTTAAACAGTGTTCAGTCCAAGGAGAGACTCGTGCACCTTACTGCTTCCACAAGATGGCAGAGTTAGCACACAGTTTAGGTGCTGATCCTGATACAGCCGTGACATGCAGTTCATTTTACATCCACATTTGTCTAGTACAGAGACAGGAGAAACAGGAAGCTGGCCGGTGCATATAGAAGGTCGTGAACTGGAATAAAAATTAAACATTTGCTCATATCAGTGCTGACAAAAATACGGGTTCTTCAAATATTTACAACAGTTTAAATAATATTTTCCTGCTGTGACACTACATGATACCTGCTGTATGTTCATGCTCTCTCTTCTTCTACTGTTCTGTCTTGTTTTCCCTCCTTCTTAATATTTAACAGTCTAAGAGGCCTTTAAACAAATGAAGTGACTCAACAGGTTTCGATTCATGTAAATTTGTCCCTAAATGTTATATTAATAACTTCTTCAATGAAACTTAAAACAAGATGCCCTCAGTGTCAAGATATGCACACCTTAGATCCAAATTCATGAGTGTTCTCTAAAGAAACTGCATCTTAAGTTAAAATAAACCGATACTCTTCGAGGACATGAATGAAAAACCATGCAGTTCTTTATAAACAATTCAGAGTACTGTCCAGAGTATAATCAATCAACCAGAGGTCAATGACTCCCAAAGGTGTTGATGTAAACTACTCCGCTGAGAAGAGCCGGTAAGTTGTGATGGATGACCTTTAGTGTCAAAGAGTTCACAGCAGAGATAAACATGCTTACAGCCTGTTACAAAAACAGTTTGGGTCTCTATAGCTAAATCCCTCCTTCATAAAAACCACACAGGAGATGAATCTATTTATTACTCACCTGTTTAAAGGTGTATTAAGACTTAAAGTTAGTGAAGTGACATCTTTAAGGGACACAGTCGGCTGACAGTCCCTGAACCAGACATCTGGAGCATTTTTAATACAATTACGTGACTAATAATGTGGCTGCTGTGCAGTTAAGTGTACTAACAGACCATCCAAGAGGTCTGTGCTCCAGATTTGGTGAGAGACGGTCTATTTGATTTTATTTGGCTGTTAATTAGCACTAATTAGAAGGTGTCTGTGTTGGTGTGACACGTCTGTCTATGGATGCAGATTGATCGCCTGGCCCTCCATCCTCTGGTCCAAACATTACTCTCATCTCCGGCTCTAAATGTTGCCGGTGGCCACAGCGTTTAAGTTGAGGTGTTCAAATCTCAGTCTAACAGTACAAACCAGTGGACGGCTTCACATCAGCTGTGTCCATCTGTTATATAAAGTCGGTTTTAGTTTTTGGGGTTTAGCACTACTTTGAGTGAAGTTATCACCTTGAGGTTTGTAAAATGTTCACTGGTTTCATTGGAATAAATGTGCAACTTTTATCTTCCTGTGTGTTATCAAGCAAAGATCTGTAGTTTGGATATTTTAGCAGGCAAACCTCACATTCTAATGACATCACTTTGTTAAATATTAACCTGCAGCGGCCATTTTTCTTGAGTTTTAGGGGATATAATTATTTAAAACAATAATCTGTGATGATTTCAGAGATGTAAGCTGAATAAATTATGTTTGGCATGTGAAATTGGTGAAGTTCACTGAGATTTTCACAGCTTTATGATGGAGAGATGAAAACTGCTCATATCTGACAGATTCACAGTGACGAGTCATAATCATAATCTCCAACTCTAACAAAGTGACTGTGACTAATTGTGCACCTCCTCTCCAGGACAGGTCACAAGGTTTTCTCCTGGCAGCGTCTCACAGTCTTCAGGAGCTCGGAGCCCGATGGGCTCTGACAGCTGATCGGCCTGATGCAAATTTACAAAATGACCGAGGAAGAGGTGTGGCGTTCACAAGCACAGGTGTTACGTCACAGACCTGGGAAGAAACCGGGAGCGTGGGAGAGCAGCTTGGAGGACAGACTCACGGCGGGTTAGCGCTTCCTGCACGGATCAAATCAGCTTGTATATTCACCCCCTGCTCCGGCATTAAAAATAACAATTAAATGATCGTGCAGCCAGGTAGATTTCAACCGGTGAGAGTGACGTGGTAAACACCCCCTGCCATTCACCTGCACACATCAAGCAGCTGAAACAAGAGTGGGAGGAACGTTCCCACAGAAATACCACAGGCTTCGTTCAACCTCCCTCACCAGATCACAGCTAAGAACAGACTCGGAGTCACAGCAGGTCAGAGGGTATGAGCCAAGGTCTGAAAAATGTCTCATTCTGTACAGAAGAACCTCAGGAAACTCAGCTTAAAATGATATAAATCAAATAAAAAAAAGCAAATCTGAACATTAGAGAAGCTGGAAAGAGGAGAGAGTTGGAAAGGCTCACACTCAGCTCTACTGGAGGACGCTCAGAAAGCACAAACAGCCTCGGACATCTTTATTTGAACTCTGAAACTGAGCTAAGAAGTGCCACTTATAGTTGTAGGAAACTAAGTTGTGAACAGTTTTTTATATTTCTGCATAATTATGACCTAAAACATGATCGGATTCTCAAAGTCGTCCTTAAAGCAGACCTGTATGATGTCAGACAGCAGCAGCATGTCAGCCTGACCTCAGCCTTCAGACGCCTGAAGTGTTCAGTCTGTGAAGTTTTAGCAGGTCTGGAATCCAGTTTGTGTTTTCTTGTGTAAATAGATTAATTAAGGGTTACGTGTTGAACTTTCTTCTTCTTTATTTTCAGGTTTAGTACGTCTGTGGTTTGTCTTTACCGTTCTGTTTGAGATTAAACTGCTTTGAGTTATTAGCACCTTCCTTTTTTACATATCACGATAAACCCGCGGTTAGACTCCGGTTTTAGGACCAGGGCAGGAGCTCCCTTTATATTCTAAGGCAGGTATGCAACAAACAGACTAATTACACAAAATAAATTCAAATGTTACATTTGGACATTGATTTATGAAGAGAAAAAAACAGGGAGCGTTGAATTAAATTAAAGATCTGTGCACGTGCAGCTCTACAGATGTTTGTGTTTATGCGTCGGGTTTTCAGGGTCAGCCAGTCTCGATTCCTGTTGGGAGGAAACATTTCCTGCCCGGTGTCCTCCTGTCACTGTGGAGAGGACGGTTCCTGTTGTGTCGTGGGTCAGTGCTGGAGGAAGGTTTGAACAAACCCTCACAGTCAGACATTTTTAAAGTCTGAAAAACTGCACCCCTGCACCTCTGAATGCTAGTGTAAAAGGTCAAGGGCTAAATCTTTATAAATGAAGACAGGCTCATTGAAGCAAAGTCATATCACATTTTTAATAAACAGTATATGACATATGTCATTCTGAACCTTCAGGATTACATAGTCAGCAGTGAGTTAGAGGCTGGTGAGCCCTCTGTCTTTGCTCTTTTATTATTCTGTTTGCTAAACAGCTGGGGGAGTCTCTGCGCTGCACTGTGTCCTCTCTGTCTCAGCACAACCTTCATTATTCACGAGCTTTCCAACTGTGCAACCTAAGTCCTGCTGGCAGCCTCTACCTGGCCTCGTCTGTCAGCACCTCCCACCTGCAGGACCTCCTGAGGCAGTGCACGTCACGCAGAGAGGCCAGAGAGCCGATTCATCCGACCCCGATGCATATAAAATATGAAACCAACAGATCCTGGGCAGGAAAATGAAAACTTTTCTCCTTGAGCAGAGACGCAGCCGCAGAGACAAGACTCTGACCTGCAGAAGGTTATTTATGCTCTGGAATAAAACAACACTGCGTTGTGCAAGCTGCGAAGCTTCGGTGCAACTATGAGACAAGATCACATGACTGAGATCAATGTTAGCATCCCTTCACTGCTTTTTATGACTGCTTTGAGAATGCAGCAATAAATCAATGAATCACTCATAAGTGGACTGGCTCTGAACTATACCACTAACATTATATCTCACTCCATTTTTCTGTTTTAACTGTTCATCTGATCTTATGACTTATTTTAGCCTCCTTTAAGAAACACAACTCACTTCAAATGAGGTTTAAGCCTGAGTTAACAGGTAATCTTCCTCTACAGAACAGCCCCCACAACCGTAGACAGGTAAAGCAGCAACAGTGTAGCAGCAGCAGTTTTCCTCAAACTAAAACAATCACTTCCACCAGAATACCGGGAATGACTGAAACGTTTCAGCAGGCAGCAGGATTACATGCATCACTGAGCTTCGGCTTGTTGTGGCATGCAGGTCCTAATTATGATGTAATTATGAAGGATTACAGACACAAAGTCGTTTAATTAATCTGCTCTTGCATGAAGACAAACAGCTTAATGTTCTCCCTGAACTCTGCGGATTGTTACAGGTCTGTGCTGTCCAAAGAAAAATGCTCTGGTTTACCTGCAGAGACCAGGCTGCCTGCAGAGACGATACCTTCCCCTGTGGATCCGCTGGAGGAGAAACGCTGGCGTCCTCTCACCGACTCAGAGCGAATGCACTGCTGCCTGCCTCCTCCCTTCCCCTCCAACCTAGTCTTGTGACTGTAGGGACGAAAGCTGACACTGCTCCTACAAAATAAGAGCCCTGGGCTCCTGAAGTAAAGCCACTTCTTCTATCCTTTGATTCTTCATTCCGATTGAGTGCCAGTTTTTTGTACTATTCCTTTCTTTTCTTGCCTGTCATCTTGGTCCAGTTCTCTGCTCTCTTTGAATCACGTCCCTGTTTTCCAGGTCAGTGAAAAGCTTCCTGCTCCTCTGATATGCAGCTAAAATGCACTAAAGCCTTGTGATGAAGACACAAACGTTGCCAATTAGCTTTTTTTAAGTGACACCTTTCCCTAAAATAGATATTAATAGGCTGGCTGCTCTGTAATCTTCACCAATCCTCATCAACAATCAGGCCACATGTCTGAGGAAAATGAAACAAGTCCTCACTCAGTTCAGCTGAAAGAGGGCACACACCGTTACATACACAAATAGGTCTTTATAAATGTTTATGACTCATTTAGTCATTAGATCATCTTCAGCTTTTATAGTTTACCTGCCCGGCAGGTTATGTCATCAGTCCAGCCTGTTTGCTTGCTAGCAGGATTACTCAGTAATCGGGGCACGGTTGCATGAAAATTTGGCCAAAAGATAAACCTGAAGTGCAACTTTTTCATCTCAACTGTGAGGTTGGACATGTCGCTACACAACTTTACAAAAACAAATCAAACTGAAATCAGAAAAATTGGGCAACACTGTCTTGAAGTTCTCAGGAAAACAACACAGTCTAATCCAGATCCAGGCTTCCTTCTGGATCCAGGGACTCAGTCACGCACAGCACGGTGGGAATTCTCCAGCCTTGGTGAGGTACGCGGCCTCAGACCGATCCTGTTCGTCTTCATTGTGACAGTCTGACATTAATCCAGGCTTGAAGTCAGGATTATACGACAATATTTTATTGATCTGCACCACTGCGGTTGAGATCACGAAAAACATTCACACCATTATTCATAAAGGTCTCTCTGCAGCCAATCAATCATCGTGTCAGTTTAACGTGCTATAACAGTCTTTCAGCTTGATAACAGGGCGAGCTGTGCCGCGTTTACGACAGATTGTGTTATTTTTTTGTTGGGATCTCAAACAATAAAGACTCCTTCATGTCTTATGCAGGTGACAGGTGAAGTACAGATAAAGTGCTACCACTGAGCTCACTAAACTATTAAACAAGTCCTCCAGCTGCTGTTTCACATTCAAAACTACATCTGTGATCTACTCCAATCCTTTAACTGGAAACCTGTGACAGGCTTTTATGATCAATGACATGTACATGGATACATCACCTCCTCAATGAGCCAGGGCACACCTTTTACTGTTACAGACTTCTATGTATTTCATGTATTTATGCATTAAACCTAAAATAAAAAGCACAGATTTAGTGAAGATGAAGAAAAGTCAGAGTTTCATCTGTCAAGGTTTCATTGTTGTTACCTGATATGAACCTGGTTTATTTTGTCTTCAGTTTCTTGTATTCTTACACTTTTGGTGAGCGTGACAGCAGAAAAAGCACCAAACATTTTAAAGTTTCTTAGAGTTTAAAGTTCAGGTGTAAAAACATGACGTACGGAGGCTGCTTTATTAAAGGGGAAACCACGCTGTCCTGAAGGAAGCTGCTCATGCATTTCTCTTTTCAAAGCTGAGGGGCCTCCTGAGAGGAAAGCTGAACCATGTGACCACAGAGATGAGGCTCGTCAGCTCAGGCAGGTAACGAGTTCACAAGACTCTCAAACCAGTTTTGCGCCACTCGCTTGGGTCTGCTAATAATAACTGAGGCTATTCTGTGCACAGCTAATCAAAACTAATCTGTTCAAAAACAGCATTTTGCTGGTTCATGAGTACGGTCCCACACAGCTCTGTGACACTCTGCAGCAGGGCGCTGAGCCTCACTATCTTCTACTCGCTCCATAACTTTAAACGTAAGTAACGTAAGTGGCTGATTTTCACCGTGTGTAAACGTTCCCGTCCGTGTTCTGCCGGGTCACTTTTCCTGCACTGAAGCGACTAAAATCTCTTCAGTTTCAGCCGAGAGAAACAAAGCAGGCGGCTCGGGTTTCTTTCTCACTGAAAGACAGCGCACACGCCAAGCCTGCAAACCAAGGAGGCTTCCCAGCAGAAACACTGACACTCATTCATGAATATAATCTGTACTCTCTCTCATTTTAGATTTACAGCCTCCATCTAACGCTCACAGGACCCACCGGGATAAAGAGACATAAATTCAATTACCAAATTCAATTTTTTTATCAGGTCACAGAATCAATATGAGGGAATTTCATTTTTGCATGCACTTCACAAAGAGGATTTGTTTTTGCACTAAATGACCAAGATATAATCAAAAACTGCAAATTACATTAACCAAATATGCCTAGGTGCCAGGACAACCCTGCATATGATCACAAAACACGTGTCAGAGACTTCTGTGTACTCCCTGAACAAGTTAAAACCATCTGGCTTTGCTTCTTTGCCTCCCTAAGGAGCAGCAGTATAAACTGCTAGAAGAGAATAGGTGGTGCAGGTCAGTTATGAAGCGCTTGTGCGAACATACATGCAAATCAGCCATGAGACAAAGCCCCGCATTATTTTTTCGTACCCTTCTGCTTCTTCTTGACGGATTATATTCGACTCCACAGGTGTTCCTGCTTTAAAGGCCACGGCTGGTATTTATTTCAGACTGATGGTGTATTTATTCGACCCCGATGAAGACTTCAGAGCCGGTAAATGTTGGTCTACTTTTTTTGTCCAATGTGCTCAAAGAACAATATCAATATGATTTTACCTGAAGACAGAGTACTGCAGCTTTCTGCTTATACAAACAAGATTTCCTGTTTTTTGAGCTGTGACTGAGTGAGGGCAGAAAGTGAAGAAAGAAAAGTAAAAAGAGAAATCCCCATTATCCTGTCTTCATAATCACTGAAAGTCATAACAAATAATTAAGATTAACATCTGATTAATGGTCCAGCCTGAGATTCAGATGCTGTTTTACTTTGAAAATGAAAATATTAACTGTCTGTGTTTGTGTGGATAACCTCCTGCTCACATAAATAATAAATACAAGCAAAACCACAACACAGAGATTATCTTTGACTTATTAGCATGAATAACTGCAGCCCTCCAGCACCGACCAAAGCTTTCAGCATTCCCTGTTACCCAAAAACAGCATTCAGGACACCCCAAATATGCAGCAGAGACCCACAGATGAAGTCACACCAGGGCCGAGGGGTCCCATAAACTGTGCTTTGCTCAAAGAGCACAAAGCAGAGCACACTGGCAGGGTTTGTGCTCAGCAACTAAACCACAAGCGGGTACGAGTCAGATGGTAAACAGCAGGAGTAACTCGGTCCTACTGGGTTTATTTATGGTGCTTATGATGGGGATTAGTAGGTGTGCAGATAAACAGACAAATTTGGCGCAGTCTGGGAGGGTCACATGTCGGGTGTCTCGAGGCTGCTTTCAACAGTCAACAATACAAAATGTGAAATAAACAAAACAAAGCTGCCATGACAACACAAACATCAGGAGCATAAAACCGCCCGGGTGCCACAAACCCAAACTGAAGCGAGCTCATAAAGCTGCAGAAGATCCGGCCAGAGCTTACCTGACAAAGGTGACAGGACCATGTTCCCCGACCTCTGAACTTCATCGAATTTACTGAAGATGACGTTCAGCCTGCAGACAGAGAGGGGTGGACAGTCAGCACCAGTTGGTGTCGTGACGTGAGGAAAGGCACCAAATTTAAAACCCTGCTGGCTTCAGGCCTCCAGACCGTCCTCTGACAAACAGAAAACTGGCTCATTTCAGACTCCCCAGAGAGCACTTAAATAGGCCAAAGTAACAGCACGCCGCCCTGAGTCTCTGCATCCAAAAATACACATGTGATGGCCGATATTATTAGAACAAACATGAATAATCACAATGTCACATCTGCTGACCCCGACGGACACCGTGGGGAGAAAATATCATCACTTAAAGGACCTGTTTTATTCTTAATAATCAGTCATTGTTTGTGAGATGAAAATATGTGGGCTGAGAATCTATTTCCTGAGGAGGATGTGATGAGCGTAGCAGCATGCAGCTGTTTGTGCTTCTCTGGCCTGTAAAAATGAAATTAGTTAATCAGACACTGATCATAAAGATTTAAGCTGAAACTAATAGTCATTTCATCAATAAGATCAGTCACTGCCAGTCTATGATGGCACAAGATGAAGCATTTCCTTCTCTTTGTTTTCACTGATAGTTTATTTGTTGAGGTTCTCCATTAGCAGCTTTAACCTCCAACATCAGACAGCCACTCTCATTTTAAAGTTCTTTCCAATTGCTGAAAGGTCATACAACACAATTAAGTCAGAAAATAAAGACTAATGAGTCATTTTTGGCTTTCTTCCATTTAGTTTCTTCTTTCTTGCAGTACCTTCAGGACCCACCAGGGGGCTCTAGCCTAAACTGCAGGGATCACTGAAAAAAACAAAATGCTCAAATTTCCTGGGTGAAGCAACAATTGAAAATTTCACAGCAGTGAGCATGGACCTTCTTTGAACATTTACACAATTCTTGTTTTGCACAATCTTGACTGCACAGCATCTGCACTTCAACGCTCTGCTGCTGGCCTTATCTCTGTTCTCACTATATTTATATTTTAGTTATAAAGTTAAAAACAGTCTTTGCACTTATTGTGCGCTGCTTCATTCCAGGCAAAACACCATTTTTTTTCTTTTGCACATTGCAACTGCAGAAATAACTATGAAGAATCTTTTTTCCTCTTTAAATGTGAGAACCTGCTGCTTTTCTTCTCTTATCATCATCTGCTGCACATTTCTGGGTTGTTGACAGTTTTAATTTAAACAGCATTTAAATTAAAATAAAATAAAGATTAAATGCCTTCATTTAAAGACAACAGTCCTGAATTCAGCAGTTAACATCTGCTGCTCCACATCGCTACAACCTGAATATCTTACAGGACGCTCCGTTGACCTGTGAGGCATCACTCTGACTATTTTCTGATATTTGCAAGCTTAAATAATCAATAAATTAAAAAACTAATCAGACAGGGCGTTTTCTTTTTGCACACTGCTGTCTTAAGGCCTCATTGCTACAGGCTGAAGGGCGGCGGTCACAGCAGTCAGTGGCTGTAGTTGTTGCTGCTCCCTGTGAGGAAGCTCCTTGAAATCTATTTAGGTTTTTCACACCATTTTTTACCCACCACACTGCTGTGTCTGTGAATGCCTTTCTGACCCACATGAAACATGCAGTAACAAAAACATCATTACTTTTCTACATATAACACAGTAAAGTGAGCGATACCACAGGGCCCTCCACGTGCTGAGATTTACAGGGAGCGTGTGAACGCACCGTGACTGCGGCAGGCCCTTCTTTCCCAGGTCGATCCGCACTCGCTCTCCAACGTGGCGGTAGATCTCCACCAGGCAGTTCATGGCCCCGTCGCGCACCTGCAGGCCGACAGGTAAACACCACACATGAGTGCACGTCCTGCTCTCTACTTTGTGGTTCGGTGCGCCGTTTAAAGCAGCACTCTTTGTTTTTATTATGAATCCTCAGAGCATCTTAAACGATCCTGAACATGTTTTTGATTAAATCATGCTGTAATCCCCCCCATGATGCTATTTTGCTGCTATCACAGCAGAGAAACACTTTAATCTTCTGGTATTAGACAATCACTCTACCATATATATGACAGCATTTATAAAATTATTTTTACACATTTATTTTTTCACTCTTATTTTGAAAGATGTTCCGCCAGTTTAACTCGTGCTCACTGCAGATGCAGATTAGGAGAATAAATAAACTCTGACTTTAAACTGAACCTCTGAGCTGTGTTTCTCTAGTTTGAGGCTAAAATAGGCTCGTCCTTTCAAACAGAGAACGCGAACTTTAAATCTGATAACGGTTCAGAAGACGAGGGCCTCGCTGAGCATGTGTGAGTGTGTTTGGCTTTGGGAAAGGAAGTTCATGGGCACGGCTTCCTGTCGTCGGGAGGAAGTGTGATTCCGGTGATGACAAACTAACCGGGGACAACAAAAAGAGAGGGCAGCGGGAGGGGGGGGATCTGATAGCTAAAGAGGAGACCCCAGAGCTGCGGGATCACAGACTTCATCTCTGTAAAGCCTCATGTCTCTAACAGCAGCTGAGCTGGCCTGCTGGGCTGTAATGTTTGTACTCCATCGGCAGGGGGCAGTCAAAGACCAAGAATACAGATGACGCTGTCATTCAGCTCCACAAAGAAACTGTTTCTCAGCTGGATGTGGAAGAAGCTGACTGGGTACTGAGTGCACAGTCATTCATTGTTTCTGACGCCCTCCGTGGTCCCACATGTCTCAGACATGAACCGGTGCAGCCCCTCGGGGCTTCAGTTTGCTGGATGTTCCCCAGATTAAGTGAGGGTTGAGGCAGCTTCGAGCTTTTATAGAACAGCTGGAAGTGTTGAAATCCTTCAGCCTTTAAACCTCTTCAGTCTTTACTTCACACACTTAATTCACTTTCTTAAGAATCAGTTAAATTCTACTTTTACTTTTGTAAACGCATCATGGCATTATTTCATTATTCACTGATCAATTATTGTAAATTTGTAAATGTAAAAATAATCATTTAATCCAGCTCTGCCTGATTTGATGTGAGAACATGTCTGAAGCAGACGATTTCCAGCTTCCTGTGGGAAATATCCCAACATCAATCCGGTCCACTGTGTGTGTGTGTGTGTGTGTGTGTGTGTGTGTGTGTGTGTGTGTGTGTCAGCTGTACCTGGCTGGTGGGGTCTCCCAGGAGGCTGCAGATGTGAGGAACGATTTTACTGAGCGTCAGACTCTGAGAGCCAAACCTGAAACAGCAAAACACAAACGTGTGGACTCTGACTAAACTCAAGTAAAGCCAGCAGTGAGCTGCGGCTTTGGATGCATCACATCATCACTACTCTTCTTCTACTTTGAATAAAACTTTCAGTTTGTGGTGTTTTATTTTGAAAATCACAGATGGCAGTAGCTTTTATTGATTTATATAAGCCACAAACAAAAAAACTGTCCGCAGCTTCTTCCACTTGAGGATTTGTGGCTGCTCACTGTTGCCATGGACGTCTGTTTTAGGTTTGAACTTTTAGAAAAGAGGTCAAATAGTTTGATATCTGGAGCTGTGATCTTCAAATATTTTCTGAAACTTCCGAACAAATCCAGAGTCAGATAATCAGCAGCAGGGTCCCAGGCAAGCATTATGTCTGCAGTTACATTAGAAATCAGTTCCTCCTTTCAATAATGCACGAAACGTTTAGTCTGAACACAAACAATCCAGATACTCAGATTACTTTCACATATGGCACGATCATAATCTCAGAGTTAACATACTCCTGATTCAATTAACGATAAACTTGATTTCTTCTCAGACGGAGCCACGGCCGCAGCAGACAGACTGATAACTGTTTATCTTCTCTCATAACCCTAAAAGCTGCTGACCTCAGACTTATGTTTAATAAAACCACTGCAGTCGTTCACTCCCACACACTGCCATCAAAGAGTGCTCCATTGAAGTAATGCTTAATGTGCACTTACACGTTTAAAGTTGAGACGAGACAGAGGCAGAGTCCCTCTCTGGTCCTGTTGTTCTTGTGCTTGAAGCCTCCCATCATTCGCTCCCACACATACTGAAGAGCAGGAGAACACACAAGAAGAGATGCTTGAACTTTTTCAACATTTCCCTAACAGCACAGTGGGTGTTTGTGGTGTCCTTCCTATAACATTAAACTGACGCTGCTCAGATGTTGATGCTTTTTAAACATGTTGCAGTTTAGGCGACACTCCTGTGATCACACGGATCAAAGCGGAGATGGTGAGAACACATTTGGTCTCCAAATATTGTCAGGTTTAAGCCCCCAGGTGCTGCTGCATACCTGCGGGTTGGCAGCCTGGTCCATGATCTTCAGCAGAAGCGCCTGGTCCTGCTCTCGGACTTGGTCCTTGGCGTCTCCCAGTCGATCAATGAGGCTCGGCAGGACTGAGCAGAGGACAGAAACGGGGAGACACGGGACAGGTTGGCGTTCACAGGACACAGCGATTAATATGAGCAACAGGGTCCCTGCTTGTTTGTTTGTTTAATCATGTTAAAATAAAAATGAGGAGAAAGAGTATCTTTGGTAATAAGCAAAAAAAAAACCCTTGTTAACCTTCCCTTTCTCTCTTGCTGCCATCCGTCTGTCACAGATCATCATGTAATAATGGAATTATTGTACTGTCTGGCATTGTAGTTTATCAACCCAAGTCTATTTATTCCCATAAAAACAATAAACTAACTTTAACCTTAAATACTATGTGTATTATATGAAAAAACATACACAGGTTTGAAATTATAATATTATATAAAAGATGCTCAAGATGCATTAAAATTTAAATAAAGCTATTTGTAAGATAATAAAAGTGAAAGCAAAATTACAAAAATATGTGTATTTTATATTTATTTTATAACACTATTAAATACTGGACAGGATTAGAGAATTTTAAATGCACAAAAAATTATTTTAGTATAAATACATACATCTAAAACTAATGCAAACAGGTCAAATTAATATTTAAAGCTGAGTGATAAAGCCTGTGTTTACATTGTGACTATCTGTACAGTATAATGAGGAGCAGCTCACCAGTTCCGACCTGTGTCCTGAACCTCTCCTGCAGCCGGCTGACCAGAGCCGACAGGATGTCCATCCCCAGCAACACCACCTGAAAGCACACACACCAACCATCACACAGGCCGAGAGCGGCTCCACCTCCCGCACTGACGAGCTGCCGCCGCCGCTCCACAGCGCCGCAACAGCACGGTATTTGAATATGAGCCGCAAAGGATTATGGGTAACAAGGAAAAGCAGCCGTTTCAGCTCCAAAAAGGTGGAAATGACGGAAATTATAGCCGCTCGTGTATCAGAGCTGTGAAGAAACACTGTGAGCTGCACTCCTGCGCACTGAAACGCAGACCTCACACGGAACCGTGGGTGAAGACACTGGTTGGATGTTACTACCGGGGCTTCCGGACAATCCCACGTTTAACTTTCCTTGTCATGGGGTGGTTTGGGAGGCTCAATGAACGCGTAGTGAGAGCTGCCCTGCTGACACCATAACAACACATACGCACCACCTGAGCTCCGAGCCCAGGCCCGGTGCAATTTTTGGAAACTCTCTTAGACTGTGAGACAAACTATATTACGTCACTACCTCTTCAGGGGCTCCACCTATTGGACGGAGAGCGATACTACACCACGACCCGCATACAACAAATGCTGCTGAAATGTACACGTTTCTATGTCATTACCACCATAAATATACTCGTTAAAATTTTACTTGAAGGCCCCTAATGCTGTTACTTTTTTCTTTCGCCTTTTTCTATTCAACTGACCTTTATTTATTTTTATTTATTTTTACCTTATTAAGATCTCATACTGTATTTCTTTACATTTGTTAGATATAAATATATGTAGTTTTACTTGCTACAAATGCCATTGTGTATCTACTTTATCACAAACTGCATTATTTACATGTGTTAGATATTTACCTGTAAGCTCTTTATTGTATATTTGGAATTACACTGATGGAGATTTTTTAAATTTTATAATTGTGCACCTACTTATATTGTATTTATTTGGTACTTTTACCTTTTTAAAACTTATTAAGATCATTGTTGTATTTACATTTTGATGCACTGAGCTCTTTGATTTTCTCTCCCTTTTTTCTGTTTTCTATTGTTTCTGTCACCTATGGATGATATTGCCATCCATAGGTCAAAAATTTAGGGTTGTCATATTTGGGGAAAATAACTCATCACTGAGTTAATAAGCCATCAAACTGTATAATTCCCCCCCTTAGTAGGTGACACTGTGGTTCATCTGTGCAATTTATTATGTGTGCCTTTATACAGTATGTTCCAGATTTATATTAATTATCACAGACACTGCCTGTATTCATAAGAATGTCCCTGTACACACTCTAGATTTATCTTTTTGGTTTTTAAATTATTTAAATTATTAGAGTGTTTATTCTTTTTAGATGATAAACGGTTACAGCTGTAACAACTGGAATTTCCCTCTGGGATCAATAAAGTATTTCTGATTCTGAAAATTTGAACTCAGGATTTTTTTTCAGTGCTGTAAACAAGCTTTAACAGATTTCTATTTAATTTTCCTCCGTGCATTTTCTGAGCTACCTTGTTAGAGTTTTACTATTATTATTATAATTATAATATTTTCTTACTTGTTAGATTTCATTCAGTGAGCTGCTTTATTTGTGGTTTTTATTTATTCCCCCATTCCACTTGATTTTAGTCCTCTGTGTTACACGCTGTGTTCTGATCAACCACAAAAAAACATGAGTAAAAAAAACAAGGATATAAAAAATGAGATAACAAAAACATGTTTCTTCACATCTACTTTTCATTTTCTTTTTAATTCAGCTTAATAACTCTGTCGTGGAGAGCTCCTGCTGCTACCGAGGAACACTAAAAATGATTATTTACCTTTTCAAGATGGTCAAGATATTCTGACACTATTTAGGAGTTCAAACAATAATTGTTTACCAACTAATTATTCGATTTTGTTTATAAAACAGGAAACGATGGCTGTTAAAATTTTCCTAAAACCTAAAAAATATTCTTGATGATTATGACAAAGAACAGCATTAAATACGTCAGGATTTTCTTTAGAAATAACTGGTTAATGATTGACTGATGACTTTATTTTTGATGTTCCCACAAAGGAAAATCTCTGAGCTCACCAATGAAAAAACAAAAACAAATAAAAACATTTTAACCATACTTAGGCAGGTTTCACTTAATGAAATACCCTTTAGTTTGTGGAAATGCTTCCACTGATGCTCAGTGAGGTGAGAGTGACCCACTCCTGACTGCCTGCAGACTAATGGAGCTTTTGTGGTTCATCTGAGCAGGAAAAACCTGGATTATCCAAAACACCTGCAGGTTAACAGGAACCTGTTAGTTCTTCATGATTTCCTGTGATGGAGCTTCATATTAAACATGGCCAGCACTTCCCCGTGAACCTAAAGCTCTGATTTATCCCAGTGTTTTCTACTCCTGCATCTGCAGCCTATCACAGAGAGCAGAGATGTAGACCCGAGTATGACCTTTAACTTTTAAGCCACCCAAAATCATCTGGACAGAAGCATCCGAAGTGGGATTTGGGTTCTGTAAGAACATCTAAACACCCGTGACTACTACAAACATTACAAATATCACATTTTATCCACCAAGCAGATCAAGAAATGAATGTGGAGATGAATCTAAACCTCTCTCCGTTATTTATATCATAATAAAAATCACTGTAAACACCCACTTCTGCCGTAAGAGACTGCCCATAAGCTGCCTGCATTTATCACTGGCTGGACAGCCTTTTAATTTACATCAGAGGCCTGTGATCGATTAACAAGAGCCATTATCCTAACAGCTCCTGAAGGAGCCCTCCTCCCATCCTTCACACGCAGCTAAAAGCTTCTTCCACCCTCAGCCACTCTCTGCTAATGGCGAAGGCCGGCTGGAAGCTGAATCTCTGTCAGCTCCGCTGGCTCGCTCACACAGAGGAGGAAACTGGGCTAATGGGTGCTGGTAGAATTAAGCTCACAGCCACCGCCGGCACCGCCGCCTCTGCCACGCTCGCCTGGGAGCCTCGCCGTCCTCGTTTTGGCCCCACAGATATCACCCGAACGGACGGATGAGGCTGCGTTTCCAGGGCAGCGTGGGATGCAGAGATGTGATTGGTGCGAATGTGTCAGGGGCTGTACGTACTGAGTAAAGTGATGCCACACCAAACTCCAGAGAAAAAGCCGGCATTTTAACACTGAAAGTTCAGCAGTCCATCAAAAGCCGGCCAGGAGCTTCGAATCACAGCGCGCACTGTTCTTTAGCAGACAGCTGCAAACATCTGCTTCATTCTCAGCTGCTGAGGAAGAGGCGCGATTTAAAAACAGACACTGAATGGAGCTTGCAGTAATTCACAGAGTCAACACACAGTCCGATTTATACTGACTGGTACATATAAAGGGCTATAACCCACTGTGATGCAGGGCTTTCCTGCTTATAGAAACTACTAGCTTTACATCAAAGTCTTTTTATCAGAGGTGTTTCATCCACTCAAGCTTAAAACTAATTTTGGGGCAAAAGCTTCTATTAAGTCAGGTTTCACTGACTCTTTGGAGACCTATCATGCTTGCATGCTCCATCAAACTCCACTGGCCTATTTTGAACCTCACAACGTCCTAACCTAAACTTCTTTTTTCCTTTTTCAATAAAATGCCATCCTAAAACAACCGCCTCAGTGTCTGGCCCCGACTATCAGAAAGAAATCCATTAATCCAACAATAATAGAGCCATGAGAGGAAGCACTGCTCACTCACATTAAACTAAAAATATTTGAAGGAAAACTGAGAGACGTTAGCCAGACGTCAGACACGTTGGACGGGTTGTTCCCACAGTCTCTTTTAAGGTCTTTAACTGTAATCTCTGTGGGTGTTATTAGAAAAGAACTGAGCAGTTACAAGAAGAAAAAAATGGTGAAATTATCAACTAAATTGGGGGTCAGGAGCTCCAAAACTGGCCTTAGATATTATTTTATGATTTGATTGTTTTATCAATTTTGTGCTTTTATTAAGGCATGCTTTCAAAAGCCACCAATCCTGCCTGTTTAGCTCAATCTGCCACATTTACATCCAGTATAAAGAACAGGTTTTTCATCTGACCCATGTGAACCACCAGCTGAAACACGAGGGTGAAATACTGAAGGTTTTCTCTATATTCTGTGTGGGCTGGAAGCAGGAAAAGTTGTGCCACAAACCTGTACTCTGGTTCTACGCTTACACCAGCGAGTCATTTCTTTTCTCCTCGTTTTAAAATGAAACAAACACAAACAGCATAGGGTTCCTGTTTTGCATATTTGTAAAGTCAGCACGACTCTGGCTCGCCCTCCTCAGCACCGCTGCATTAAAGGGTGACATCATCAGCCTAGAGCACTACTCCTGTCTCTATGTATTGATTAACCAGCAGCAGCAGTAATCGTTCATGTACAGCATGCTAATCACGCACGGCGGGAAGTGGGCGGCCTGCAGCTGAAGGTAAACAGGCAGATGTGGGTTATTCCATCAGCGGTGGGAAATCGAGCTCTCTCTCTCTCTGAGAGAGAAGCACTCCCGGAGGACGATTTATCCCAGAGACCTGCGAGAATCAGCATCGAGCGGTTTCCGACTCAAACACGCTCACAAGAGGTGGGATATAAGGGGCAATGTATCTTCTAATAAGAGGCAAGAAGACTCAACCTACCCACCTTACAAAACTATAATAAGATAAATCATGTTTCTCGGGTCTATTTGCGTCTATTAAACATAAAGTATGGATAGATCTGTCACAAATGGCACCTCAAACAAAACAATCTGAATCCAGGAAGTGCTCAAAACTTTTAATGAGGCATTCATGATCATTTATTAGCGTTTTTCCAAGAAAGAAGTAAATCATTTGGTACTGATCGGAAACACAGCACAGACACTGCTCAGTTAGATCTTACTGCAAAAGTACATCAAGTACAACTCTTATTAACAGCTGGTTCTTGCCCTAAAATAACCACACATTCAACCTTTAATTTCAGTCACTGTTCAGGAGATCAGCTGACATTACAAAGACGTGTCATTTGTCAACAGGAAGCCAAACATTACAACACATATGGAGGGCAAAGATAACAGAATAAACACTGTGCTCGTGTTAAGTGGGGGTTTGTTTGGTCAAATTCGATTTTATTGAGCCGTTGAAGCTGTGTTATTGCAGGTCGGCTTGAATATTTCTTGGCTACTGTAATGCAGGAATTCCCCAGCTTTCTAGAAGAAAACCGAGCAGTTCCTTCCTAAAATGATCAGCCACACAGTGTGTTAGACGGTTCAATCGCATGTAAAATATCGGTGCTGTAGTAATATACACACAGCCGAATTAAAACAAAGAGGGGCATAGAGAGAATACTCATATGAATGGACTCAATCTGTAGTTGCAACTATTTTTAGGGCATTTCTAGAGCACAACTAAATAAAAGCACCACACCCTCAGTAATGCAACAGCTGAAGCTGAAGTGCCTTATTCAAGAGCATGCTGACAGATGTCCACCCCCACCCTGCCACAGTGGTCTACCTGCTCCCCTCACCTTGAAGTTGCTGGAGTTGACCCAGGAGCTGGCCACGCAGTCCACCATCCTGTCCAGCATGCTCTGATCCTGCTCCAGCTCGGGCGACCTCTCCTCATCCAGGATCAGATCCATGACCTCCTGGCCCACCTGGAGCCTCTTTCCCAGGTCCTTCTGCGTCACCTGCTCCAGCAGGTACTCCGTGCTCACTGCCTCCACCTCCTCCTCCATGGCTGCAGGAGGTAGATTTCCCCAGGTGGTCTTTAATTTCCCCCACCCTCCTCCTCCTCACCTGTGATCCAACAGAGGTGTTACAGTTGGCAGGACCTGCTGCAGGATTGTGCGCACGGCTCTTGCTCTGTTTAGGAGGCAGTTAATGTCGGAGAAGGAGTGAACTCCAGGTGGTCCTGGGCGTTGCGCTTCATTCTCCTGCGCGGCTTTACTGTGATTTAACAGGGGGGAACAGCGAGAATTAGACCCAAGTTTCCTCAACTAGCACACTCAAATTAGAGACTTCACCGTTTCACCGCAGCCTCCTGACTTTCAGGTCCTAATGTGGAGCAGCACTGCCTCTCTGAGCCCAGCTAAGGCCCCGTTAAGTGACGCTAACACAGGTGATCGTTAAGTTAGGTGTCAGGACAGTTTATAGAGCTGTTAGCTTCAGCTGCTAGCTTGCTAATAGCCTGCTTTTATCCAAAATACAGCCGAGCTGGTGTTAGCTGTGCGGGATAATTCAGCTCTATTCTCCACGCAGGAGAGCCGTGAACGGCCCTGACGTGTCTCACCCGCTCCTGAAGGGTTAATTACCTAGTTATTAATTCAGTGACCGGCTATAAATTCACTCACCGGATGGACTGAGTCGTTCCCAGGGAAAAAAGTCAGAAGTGGCGATGCTGCCTTCGGCTACAAACTACCGTTACTTTTCCTCCGTGGGCTCAGTGATTATTCCCTCGCTTGTGAAAGCTAAAGCTACTCGGAGCTCACGCCATCTCGGCGCCTCTGACCCTCACCTCTCTAACTGACGGGATGTCCGCTGTTAATGAAAAGGGGAAGATAATTATTTGCCGTGGTTAAATCAAATCATGACCCATGCCAGACGCCGTAGAACATTGCAGAAATGGAAGTTGGAGCCGCAGAACTGCGACATCTGCCGGCAGGAGCGCGCAAGTACACACGCCACACGGAGCCCTGCAGGTGGGTGCAGGAGAGGCGATGGGTAGGTGGGTGGGCTCTCTGTCAGCTGCAGGTGACCCCTTTAAGACATACAAAGGTGTGCCAGAGTCAGAGCCATTTCCATTTCTGGAGCAGGCTGTGCCCCACGTGGCTCCGAGATGACAGCAAAAATAATTTATTTTACGGTGAACGGGAAGCTGGAGCGAGCCGAGTTTGAAGCCCACTGCTCTGCTGCAGATGTCAAAGGTAAGAGAGAGGGCCTGCGGTTTGAATAGGTTATCTTAAAGCTTCAGCTTCACTTCACGTTTCAGATCATCAAACAAATTTTAAGATTAGACAAAGACAATCTGAGCAAATACAAAATGCTTAATAATAAATTATTTTATTTATTATATTATATTATTATATTTTATTTATTAATTATTAGGGTTAAAAAAGCTATCCAAACCTGATCTCAGTTTCACCTAAATAGAATGTGTCTGACAAAGTGAAGTGGTTTCAAAGATGTAAAAAAAAACAACACATCACACCAAGATCTAAAGAACGCTGAGAAACAAAGTCATTGACATCTATCAGTCTGGCAAGGGGACTCATCCAGGAGGTCACAGAAGAACCCAGAACAACATGTAAAGAACTGCAGGCCTCAGTTGCCCCAGTTAAGGTCAGAGTTCATGATTCAACTATGAGAAAGAGACTGGGCAAAAATGGCATCCATGGGAGAGCTCCAAGGAGAAAACCACTGCTGACCAAAAAAACCACAAAGGCTCATCTCACATCTGCCAAAAAACATCTATGATCTCCAAGAAAATATTCTGAGGACTGACGAGACAAAAGCTGAACTCTCTGGAAGGTTTGACTCCTGTTACATCTGCATAAACTAACACAGCCTTTCATAAAAGAACATCACACAGTCAAACGTGGTGGTGGTAGTGTGATGGTCTGGGGCTGCGTTGCAGCTTAAGGATGACTTGCTGTAACTGATGGAACAATGAATTCTGCTCTCTAACAGAAAACCCTGAAGGAGGAAGTCCGACCATCAGTTCATGCCCTGAAGCTCAAGAGCACTTGGGACAGTGATCTGAAACACATTCCCAAGTCCACCTCTGAATAGCTAAAAAATAAAAACAAAAGTTGAAGGTGAAGGTTTTGGAGCGGCCTAGACAAATCAGACTGAGGTGTTTTGACCTTAAGCAGGCCGTTCATGCGGGAAAACCCTCCAATGTGGCTGCATTAAAACAATCTTGTAAAGAAGAGTGGACCAAAATTCCCCCACAGAGATGTGAGAGACTCACTGCCAGTTATCACAAACACTTGTTTGCAGTTCTTGCTGCCAAGGGTGACACAGCCAGTTTTTATGTTTAGAGGTCATTTACAGGTAAGGTTTAGATAGCTTATTTTTTTTCTATTAATAAATTAAGTCCTTATTTAAAAACTGCATTTTGTAGTCAGGTTGTCTTTTTATAATATTACAATTTGCCATATGTTTAAAAAAAAATCAGGAAAAAAGTACATTTTCACAGCACTGTAAGTTTCCATATTTCATGAAGGTTCCTGCAGCTTTTGGGGGATGGTCTGACCTCCATGTGGCTTTGTCAGGCCCTCAGCTTAAAGAGCCCATCTCGAGAGAGTCCTCAATAAGCCATGTGATAGCAGGGGCCTTGACCTATTATGTAATTCTATCCACAGTAGGGAAAGATAAAGGAAAGCTCTTTTACTCTTGAGTCTGAACTGTGATTCCATGATAGCAGCACTAAAGCAAAGCTAATATACTGTGGAAGGGTGAAGGAGCTCAGGTTTCTCTTCAGTACCGTTTAAATATTTTAAATGGCTGTCTCTATATGAATAATTTCCCTGCAGATAATAATAAATCTCTATGGAAACCTGTTTCTTATTAATGCAAATAAGATAAATAATAAATAAATAATAAATGTATTTAATGCAGTCAGATCTCCGCCTGACAGATCTGTTCCATGCGGCGGCGGAGGCAGGCCCGCGCCACATCCTGAAGATGTACGACATGAGCGGCAGCGTGCTGAACATCTCCCCTCAGCTGGAGGCCAACAGCGAGGACTCACACTACAGGCTGGAGGTGGTGGCGTCAGATCTGCAGAGTGAGCAGCTTCATCAGCGCTAGTCCACGGGACAAATCTTCAAATGTCTCCAAACGTTCCTCCATCTGAGTTTAATTCTCTGCAAACTGCACTCATATACAGAAAATGCAACAATAAAGGGAAAAACATAGTGTGATTATAATTATTTTAGTTTTTGTGCTTCCTTGCAGGTGTAGCAGTGCTGCCAGAGCTGGACGGCATGGAGCACAGGTGAGGGCGTCGTGAAGCAAAGGTGCTTTATTGTGAAACAGACTCACTGCTGTTTCCTGTTTTCTTGGTCTTCAGGCTGCATCGCCTGGAGAGCAAAGTCACTGAAGATGTGATAAAGACCCCGGAGATCATCTGTGAGCTGAAGAGCCAAGTGGAGACTTTTAAGAGGAAGCTGGAGGTTTGTCACACAGATAGAGTTTAATCTCATAAACACACAGTTATTGTTATGATAACACAATCAGAGCTTGGTCTGTGAGCAAATAAGGAGTTGGTAAACCTGCGCTGGCAGCACCTCCTTATTTACAAAAAAGGAAAAAAGGTTTAATTTCCCCTCAAAACACATCAAATTAAACCCAGTGGTGAGTTAGATAAAGGCAGCAGTGCAGCAAATACACATGCATATATACAAAAATGCTTCATAATAAAAGCCAATGTGCAAAAGTCTTAAGCCACTCCTAATTCCTTTATATTTTGCTTCCAAGCAGCCAGACTTTCTTGTAATCTTTTTAAGTGGTCTTGAACACAATCAGTCATGGATCGGCCTCCCCAGAGCCTGCACTGCAACATTATTGAAGCAGTGTGGGATCATCCTGACAGAGAACAGAACAAAAGGCAGAAACATCCAAAGAAGAGCTTTGAACATCCTTCAAGAAGCCTGGAGAACTATTCCTGGAGACTGCTTAAAGACATGACAAGAAAGCTGCCTCGAGAGTTCAGACTGTGCTGAAGAATAATGCTTGTTAGAACTGTACATGCTGTATTTGCATGTATGTTTGCACATGTTTCAATAAACCACTGCATCTATTTAATCTATTTCAAGAAATTAAATTATAATATAATATAATATAATATAATATAATATAATATAATATAATATAATATAATATAATATAAACTACATTTCAACTATTTTTCAGACTAAACATTAAACCCCTTCTTCAGTATCAAAGGGAGCATAACAGACATGCATGGCTTCACTTAATTCCATTAGTCTGACCCCCTTTGTGAACTTTAAACCGAGAATGAAAAGTAATAATAAAGTTTCCTTCTCTCTCAGAGTGTGGAGCACCTGAGCTGGATGGGTCTGTTTAAAGACGACCAGCATATCTCCACGTTCTCCTTGACCACGCCTCGGCTGAGCGTGCAGGAGGAACGCCAGCAAGTCCGCAACAAGTTCCTCAACTTGAGGTGAGCCCATAAGAAGATGATAGATGACAGAATCTACCAAAAACAAAATGACCTCCCTCCCTCAGCTTCCTGGTTCATTTTTAATATCCATTTGTTTAAATGTTTATCCAGCTTGAACTGTGGGGGGAGGCTAGAGCTGATCCGAGCTGAGACTGGGGAAGAAACACCGTGGCCAGGTCACCAGTCCCTCATTTAAATAGTTCAGAGAACATTCCCACTACTTTGCTTTGTATTTAGTGTAATCTGGGATCGCGTGGCTTTAGAAGTGGAGCTTGAGAAAACCAGAGAAAAACGATGAACAATCAGCGGGTTCATCCTCAGCTGATGAGTTATGACTTACGCATGTCTAAAAACAGCATTATAGCATCATAACAGCTAAGGTTTGTCATGTTAGCTTATTTCTGGCCGGTTGTAGACTGTATTCACAACTAAAGACTCCTACAAGACACAGGTTACAGTTACTGCAAATTTAAAGAGGTGTTTTCACAGAAATGACCCTGTTTTTACACAGTTAAGCAAATTTCTAAGTCAGATCGAGGGTATAACAGTTTTCCTTAAACATGTAGTTCCTTTATTTTGCATTTGGAGGGCAGCACTGAGTCTGTGTTGCTGTAGCTCTCTGCAGGTTACTGAGGAAGTGCGAGAACATCTAAAAACTCCCATCTTTGACAACTGGTGAGTACAGACCCACATAAAACACACTCTCAGACTCACACACACTCACACACACACACACACACACACAGTCCTGTATATATGTGTGTGTTTGTGGTGCTGCTGACAGGCAGTGGGAGGAGGCAGAGATGCTGGTTCTGCTCCAGGTCATGTACACTGACCTGGACTTCCTGACGGTGTTCCACATCCAGCTGGACGACCTGCAGAACTTCCTGTTTGAGGTGTACTGTCACTACAACACCATCCCCTTCCACAACTTCCAGCACTGCTTCTGCGTCACCCAGATGGTACGAACAGGAGGAGGGAAACACCTTTACCTCAGAGTCAGAGGCAACGACAGCCAGAAACAGAAACATCAAAGAAATTGAAGAGAAACTGGTATATTTATATAAAATCTGCTGCTGATGGGTCTCTGGACTCTATAGAAGACAGAACAAAGCCTGAAATGGAAATCATATTGCAGTTATGTAGCTTTAACGTGTAGTAAGCTTTGTGTAGGTCTACAGAACATTGGTGATGTCCACATTTTCTAACACAGGAAGTTCAAAGGTGTTTGGCTCCATATTCTGAGTCTCCTGTATTTGCTCTTGTTCTAAAGGAAGTCTATTAGGTCAGGAGCGTTTTTGCTCTGAGTGCAGGGTGATGCTGTGCAAAGGTTTCCTGATGTAGCACTACTTCTCTGGGGTTTCTCATTGTGCAGATGTACGGACTGATGTGGCTCACGGACCTCAGGAACAAGTTAGAGTCAATCGACCTGCTGATCATGCTGACCTCGGCTCTGTGCCACGACCTCGACCACCCCGGCTACAACAACGTATACCAGGTCAGGTTTATAACATTATGGTCTTAACATCAAGATAGTTCCCTGTAGTTAATGTGGATTTATTTAAACTGCAGATTAACGCACAGACCGACTTGGCTCTTCGTTACAATGACATGTCACCCCTGGAGAACCACCACTGTGCCGTTGCGTTTGGCATCCTGTCCAAGGTACAAAAACACAGTGCATTACCGAATCAAAACGACATGATGAAGGTGTTCGGAAAAACCTCAAGTATGACTGTAAATATTCAAATTACACAGAAGCTAAGCTGATTATTTTTAAGATGACTGTGACAGACTGTGTTTTGCTTCTAAAATTACACATTTCTACTGTGTGATACATTTTGACTAATGACAACATTGTCCATGTGCAACACATGTACATGTGCAGTAGTTTAGCTTCACCATATGCAAACTAAAGGGGTCCAAGTACGGATCCCTGTGGGACGCCACCGTAACTGGAGCAAAACCGAAATCTCTTTCATCTCTTTTATGTCAATCAGGTTTATAATTTGAGATTAGAAACACCCAAAAATACACTTACATTAGCACAAATAAGACTCCAAGGAGTCTCTTTTGGTCAGTTCCAGTCACTTCCCTGGTTGAGTGCTTGAGTGTTTTTGAAAGCTGTAAATTTACTTTCCCTCTGCAGCCAGAGTGCAGCATCTTTAAAAACCTGACCAGTGAGCAGTACAAACATGTCCGGGGAGGAATGATCAAGTAAGATCTCAGCACTCAGCTCTGTCTCTTCATGCTGATGCAATAGAGTTAGTTTTGTTTCTGACAGTTTGTCATATTTTTCAGATGTATTCTGGCCACCGACATGGCAAGACACAATGAAATCCTCAACAAGTTCAAAGTGATGCAGCCGCTGTTCGACTTCAACAACAAGGACCACAAGGAAGTGGTGAAGAAATGAACTGGGAAACATCTTCTTTTCTGTTTGCATGATTTTTTCTCCTTGTTTATTTTACTACAGACTTTCTCCACCTGTTTTGTTTGCACAAATAACAGAAATACAGAATTTTTTCTTTACTTTTCATTCAGTCTGATTTTTGGCATCACTGCTATTGCAGTTCAGTTGAAATAATCTACAATATCTGGTTCTAAGCTAACAGATTTAATTATGAAATATCCAGTCACGCTAATATAGAAATAATGCTCTAAATTTAATTGGAAAGATATTAGAATAAAAAACAGTGCTCTTATTTTGAAAGGAACATCATGCCAACAGTTCTCACCTCTGGCTCTGCCTCCTTTTTTGCAGCTGATGAAGATCATGGTGAAAGTGAGCGACATCTCCAATGAGGCGAGGCCGATGGCGGTGGCCGAGCCCTGGCTGGACTGTCTGCTGCAGGAGTTCTTCAACCAGGTTTTTATCCACCAGTTTACTGATCAGTACACAGGAAGTGAGCAGAAACAGCTGCATATCGAGTCATTAAACTCGCTTAGGAGTTTTAGAGGAGAGAAGGTCATGTCACGGATACAAAGAGAAGAGGTTTAATATGCGACACACAACTTTTTAATATGCGACACACAACATAAGAGACTGACAGCTTAAAAAAATATATCCAACACTTAAGACTGACCTTTAACGCTTAGATGCCAGCAAAGAAACACATATATGATCTAAGACTTTATGTATTGACAGTTTTGCTTTTTGGAGTCTGTTTCATGTCAAAAGACGGAACAAATTACTACAGTTTATTCAAATTTTCTGCTCTTTGGAGAAAGATTGATTATTTTAAAGAAAGAACTTAGACTGAAGTTTAGTGTATGACTCATTGTATGGTTTTGCTGCAGAGCGACACAGAGAAGCTCAAAGGGCTTCCGGTGACTCCGTTCATGGACAGAGACAAAGTGTCCAAACCGTCCTCTCAGACCAGCTTCATCCGATTCGTTCTCCTGCCGCTCTTCACCGAGCTCACCAAGCTCTTCCCCTGCCTGGAGGTAACACTGTTTTTATTTTTAATCAGATCCTTTACGCGGCGCAGCTCTTTGTGGAGTCCTGCTCACTGAATCACAGCAGGGAAGCAGCAGAGGCTTTAATGGAGAGCGCTGAAAAACATTAACTACTACACAAAGACCAGAGCTGAAATAACACATCGATTATTTATGTGGTTTATCAATAAATCAGCAAAAATGTGACCTGTAACTAATTTGAGCTTTGGCATCACTGTCAGAAATACATAACAAGTTCAGCTGTTTGTTTCTCAAATGTTACAGAGAAAACATATTTAAACTATAAATAGTAATCTCTGTATTTTTTATTAGACTTGTAAATGATTAACACACAGTATTAAAAAGCTGCAACATGTTAATCTTACTGTTTTCAGACTGTATGTTATTGTGGAAGCAGTTTTGTGCAGCTCAGTATTGAAATATTGAATGAAATGGTTAATATGTGAAGATATTAATATGTTAGTGTTCTGTTAATATGTTTAGACATTTCTGTTATGAGGTGTGAAAAGTATGAAAAAGGAGAGAAATGTACTTTATGCAAATGTTCAGTTGAAGTATGCAGAGATAATAAAAGCAAGAAGAGAAAAAGCAGAAAAGAGGAAAAAGCTGATTGAACAGCAGGACTGGAAGGCTGATTTAACTCTCACACACTGTGCAGAGGAAGAGTTTTTATTACAGCCTTTATTTATGTATTTTGTGCTGTTGTGCAGGAACATATTCTGGAGCCGGTGCAAAGAGCCCTGCAGTATTACTCTGAGATGGAGAGAGCCACCAAACAGGAGGAGGAGGGAGGGACCGGCAAACCATGAAGAGGAGTGGGTGGAGGCGTCCCGTCTGCAGACTAAAGTTAGAACTACAACTACAGAAGATTTTAACATCAGCAAAAAAAAAAAAAAAAAGTTTGTTAGAAGTGTATTGTGTGTGTGTATATTGGGAACATTTAAAATAAACACAAATATGTGGTGTTACTGTTTATGGCGCAGTTTGGGTTCAGGCTGCTTTTAATGTTTGTTGATATTAAAAAATAACAAGTGAATGATGGTGAATTTCAACAGGAATGAATCACCTTTGTAACCGCCCACCTGACACGAGGTCGCAGGGGGCTGGAGCCTATCCCAGGGCGAGAGGTGGGGTACACCTGAGCAGGTTGCTACTCCATCAACACAATGTGAACACAGAGAGGCAACCACACCTAAAGAACATGAACACGAGTGTCTTTGGACTGTGGAAGGAAGAAAATCCACACTGAAAGGCCCGAGCTTATCAGTTTAATTCAGTTCAATTGAGTTTAATTAATATAGCGCCAAATCACAACAACAGTCACTTCAAGGCGCTCAGGAGGTCTGAACAAGCGACCTTCCTCTAGAAGACCAAAATGATCAGGGTGCAACAGCGCCATCTGGTGGAGAATTTTAGTTTGTACAGAAAATAAAAAAATTAATTTAACTGTTAAAATGTGTGTGCGTGTGTGCATCTTACAGCTTCACAAGCGTGTTCACCTGTACAGTTTTATAGAGAACAGTGGTAATGAATCACTGAAGCCAGGAAATCATTACTGACTGGTTCAAACCAGGAGGAGACAATAACTCTTCGGGGTTGTCAGAAAGTTGTTTTTGGGAGCTTGTTTTTGCCACTGGGGGGTTGTTGGTCAAAAATGTAAGTTAGTGTCTTGACATTTTGAGTTATTGAGACATAACTAAGAGTTAGCGGTGTCAGTGGCATATACAAGTTTCCATATGTGGAATCCATCAGCTGTGGCGCCCCCGTGTGTAAATGAGGGGTCAGCCGAAAGAAGCTTTAATGAGGTTGAATGAATCAGGTGTATAATATAAATAAATTTAAAATAGGTTTGGAAAAACATTTTTAGTTAACTGAACTAAAAGGTAGACTTCTGAAAAAAAGGAAAAAATTGAGATGATATTGTGTACTTGCAAAATAAAAATGGAAATAGCTTCCGTCAGTCTTTACCAGCCGCTGACAGTAACACACTAAAGTGAACCCACTCTGAAAGCTAATCAAACTAAAATGGATGCTAAAGAGAAAAAAAATAATGCAAATACAAACCAGATCAACTCTGGCACAAATTCTCTATTTTTCTTATTGTTTTTTATTTTGACTCAAACATCCTGCTGCCACAAATGTGCATCAAACCTCCAAATGTGGATCAATCCGCCGCTGAAAGTAGTCCTCAGTGAGCACTGCAGAGGCAGGCAGATCCCTTTAAAGTTTGAAAAAGAATAAATGATTTTCAGTAAGAACTGAAAATCTTTAAAGAGGATCAACACCTACTTTTTAACAGAACTAAAAATAGAGCATATAGAATATTTAATATGAAATTATTCAACATACTTTTGATCTGTAACCTTTCCTTTTCATTTAAAATGAAGGTTCTCATTTCTTGGTGTTTAGGAATGACAATCATTGTTTAATAAAGAGTTTCATATTCTTTAGAGAAAAGTTCATAAACATCTTCAAACTGAAACAGCTGTGATTTATGATGCTGACTCTTTAAACTGTGAAGCTTTAATCAGCAGTCAAAGTGAAATTTACACATTAAAACAAGAAAGACTCGGAGCCGTCTTTAATCCGAGGGTAACTCAAAGGATTTATTGATTCTTCAGTCCCTTTATCCGAAGCCCACAAATGAAAGTGCAGATGTGTGATTTCTACCGATGCGTCTCATAAACACTTAGCGTCCAAATAAAACATTTAATCAGTGCATAAAGTTAATTTAAAGAGAAATGATTACAATAAATGTCCAGTATTTACACCACAGAGAGTTTCCCTCAAAGGTTTCAGTCTGCAGCATCCGGGTCTTTTTACACCACCACAAACATCACAGGCACCGAGCGCGCTCAGTGACCTTTCTGGAGATGAAGTTATCGCTGTGAAGCTTCCTGTTAGTGTCCCACACAGTGACAGTATTATTAACATTAGCTTAAAGGACCTCAGCTTCCAAAGTGCTAAAGCAGCGTCAGACTCATGAATATGAAATCGCTGCCTTAAAGGTTCCCACACACGGTTCCTGTGCTGCACCGGGGACACGTTTCTCACACTTAGCTCAACATGAGAGCAGCAAGCAAAGAGGCGTTTATTTGGCCTTTAATTTTTAGGCAGCTACTGCTTGGACAGCAAGCGTGACATGGCAACATTTCCCTTTGCTTTGGCTCTATGTGCAGTTTGTGATTGAAAAAGAAGAGACGTTAGCTTTTTTTGAAACGGATCGGACTAAAACTGAGCTGTGTGTGTGTGTGTGTGTGGGAGCCTTTAGATCAACTAAAGCAGGTTTCATTATCTGAAATATGACTACGAGGTGGGAACAAAGCTCAGCGACTCCACCCAAAAGAATTCAGATACATTCCTGTTTTAAATGCGACCGATCTCCCCTTCAGTGTCGGCTCCTCGTGCAGCCGTGGACCGCTTCCAGCATTTAGATATGCAACTGCCTGGAAGTCCTTTGCTGACCACTGGTGGCTCTTGATGACGTGCTCCGGGTCTCTCCCAGCGAGTCAAACCAGACACCTTCAAACCTGAACTTGTTTTTGGGAATCACAAACTCATCAGCAAGCTTAAGGCTGAAGAAAAGTCTCTCCTCAGCTGTGGAAATGACCACTGAATCAATACACACTAAAGGTATCTGTACACATTTAGATCATTAATATAAAATACGAACCTACAACTAAAGAAATCTCATGGGTTAAGGGACCCAGCAGTACATAAAGTTATGAAAATTAGCTTTTATACCCTCTCTGCAGGCCAGGAAAAATACACTGGGATCTCCTGGCTTAGGGGGCTGCTGTGTTGGACACCTTTGTGTTTTTAGTTTTCTGGTTTGGTGTGAAAGTGGACGTCGACAGAGCAACTTAAAACGACTGGAAATGATCCAAGGGTGCACAAAGAGCCTCTTTTAAAAAAACAAACAAAAAACAGGTTTGTGTTTTGATTTTTACAGGTGGAGTTGGAGCGCTTTGTGATGTCACCTCGCACGTCCTCTCTGTGCAAAGAATCCGACTGGCTGATAATGAGAGGAACATCCAGCGCTACATTAAAAACAAGGTTTAGTGTTTCAGGGCCCCTCCAGGTCTGATTAACAGATTCCAGTCAAATGCCACATGATTCAGAACAACACGCAGACACAGGCAGCAGTAATATAAATATAGCAGCAACACGTACAATAAAAACAACACAAAGTGCAACAAAGTCGTCAGCTTTAAATAAAGTCAGCTGGTCCCAGTTTACCGCCGAGCACAGATTTAAGGACTGCTCTGATCATCTCCACAGAGGATCACGAGTATCATCTCATTCAAAAAGATGTTAATTCATATGTTATATGTTAGCTTCACATCCATTTTTAGTACACTTTATTGAGGTGTTGTGTTGAATTTGAACTCAAAGAAGAGCTCCAGGTAAAATCTGAACCCAAAATTTTGAAATGTGTAATTTCCAGCCTCAAGACGACTCAACACGTCTGGAGCTCGACATTTTTGGCGCCAATTTGGTGACGAGCCCTCTGTGTTCAAAATTTGTTTCTCAAGCCTGAGTGTTCTTAAGCTTTCTGCCTGTGAACTCGACACAGGGTTACACCTGTTCATGGTTAACTAAGCTCAACATCAGAGCGCTTTCAGAATCAGCTCTTTAACCCTGGAATGAGAGCTTCGTCCACTCCACTGTAACTTCTGTGTTTTAAATAAATAACTTTATGTTTTAGGGGACAGCTACTTTATAACGTGAATTAAAGGAAATTAATTAACAGGGAAACGACAGCCTTCATTGCTTTGTTTTTAACCTCCATAAAAATAGAAGAGGAAAGTTTGGGCAGAACAAACCTTTCTGAATGAGATAACACCTGCCACGTGCCTGTTAAAATCTACACTGTGGGCCAATAAAAACATGCCAGCAAAGAGCCTCAGTGGTTCAAATGTCATTTAAATATGAACAGAGACGATTGTGATTCAGTCCACGGACGGAGTCGTCCACGCGCCGCCCTCAAGTCGCCGTTTACCTTCATGCGAATGTTTAAACCGAATGAGCAGCAACAAATAAACAACCGCTGAGGTGGATTCACTACGTTTGACAGCTTTCCTGCCGCTACAGCGAGGGTGGGGCTTGCCTGTCAGGAGGTGGGAGGGGGCTTTACACAGGTTGGAGAGCAGCGTGGCGTCACTCCAGTTTCACCTATTTACACCATCAAAGCAAGAAACACGCCCCTCACGCTAGTTGAACATGATGGACTCTGGATCCTGGTTCATCATCTGGGCCATGTGACGCAGAACGTCCTTCTTGGTGATGATGCCGAGAAGACGTCTGCAGGGAGGGAGGCAAACAAAGGTCAGAGGTCGCCACTCGTGTAACGATGAATTAAAGAAAAAAAAAGGTGCAGATTAGAGGGGATAAACAGTCTTAGAGCCTCAAGTCTAAAGTCAAACCCTCTAAACATCTGTGAGCATCGGGATCATGGGACGTGCCACAGTTTGAACTTCTGCACCAGTTTAACGGCAACAAGCATTTTGACCCTGTCTGACCTGCTTTCTGATAAGTCTGGGTAAACTTTGAAGGGTCATATCAGCATGCAGGATAGCTGCCTGAAAGCTCTCCTTTTCCTCTGAATTTTGATATGTCTTATCCTCGAGCTGTGATTCCTTCTGGGTCAAAATAATTTTGCTGACCTCCGCACAATACTCATACTTTGCAATACTTTCCTCATACAAAATTTCAGAAGAAACTGCCAATAAATAAGGAAGAAGTAGTTAAACATCAATGTACAGCATTTTGATACATACAGTATTTATTCTAAACTACAAACTGTTTCAGTGACTGATTCCTGATTTATATATTTCAGGCTATAACTGGGTGAAAGCTGAATCGAGGTAAGAACAGATGGAGGTTGGCGTGCTCTTACCCGCTCCTGGTGACCAGACACTGGCGGAGGCCCAGTTTGCGGAAGATGTCCACCACTGTCTCCATGGGCGTGTGGTCGGTAACGGTGAAGGGGCTGAGGTTGAGGATGCGTCGCAGCTTCAGTGGCTGCGGGTTGCTCGCTGGCAGCTGCGGAGCATCCTCTGTGAAGTACACCACCGAACTGCTCACCACACCGTCCTGCTTCTGACGGGCGTTTTCTGTGGACAGACGGGGAGAGGAGAATTGAAGACATTTCCATCAGACTCGAATTCTATGTGCGGGTAGAATGTGTTTATCTAACCAACATACTAATGGCGAGCGTGAGGTCCCGACGCTGGACGAAGCCGATGAGCCTCTCTGACTCTCTGGACACGACCACGGGGAAGCCGTTGTAGTCTGTGTCTTTGATCAGCGTCTCCACGTCCTCCACCGTCGTGGAGTCCTGGGTGAGGACCGCCAGAGGCGGGTCATTCCTGCGGGGCCGCATCACATCGGTGGCCAGCGTGCGGTGGGTAAACTCATCCCTGACGTCAAGGTATGGGTACCCGTTGAGCAGGATGTGCGACTCGTAGATGCCCTCCTTACCGAAGGCGTCTGCCACCCACTTGCTGGTGACGGCAGCGGCCATCAGGGGGACGATGTATTCCAAGCCGCCCGTGAGCTCAAACATGATGACCACCAGGGAGACGGTCATCCTGGTCACGCCGCCTGAAGGGACACAAAGGCATCTGCTTTATTACAAGACAGGAAGAGATTAGTTTCAACCAATCACAACGTGAGGAACTTCTGACTTTTAACATCAAAGGGAAGCTGATCGACACCTGAAGACGTCACACAGATGTTGCAGATCAGACACTTGTGCATGCTTGCATCAAATCCAGAGGAGGTCATATTAAATGCCCTTTACATATACTTATATCATATACACATACACCCGTCAGGTACTGACGTGACCTGCGTTCACTGACCCAGGCAGGCGGCGGCTCCCACCATGGCGTATAATCCCGGTGTGACGCAGTCAGCGCCAGGCCGGCACCAGTTTTTGAAGATGATCCAGTCGTGGTGGTGGTATGCCATCTGCTCCACGGCGATCCCAACGATCCGCCCGGCAATTGCTCCAACCGCCATGCTGGGGATGAAGAGACCTGAGGGGATCTGAGGAGGAAAGAGATCTGCTCAGGGAAACAGGAAAAGGAAAAACACAAATTCACAGCTCGTCATCTTCCTCAGACTGACCTTCATGCCGAAGGTGAAGATGGTGATGACGATCTTGAAGATGAGTGCGAGGGCGAGCTGCCACAGGGCGCTGTAGACACCAGGACCTGCCGGCCGGTCCGGGATGTCGTCCACCGGCCGGCTCATGTTGGGGTTGTTGATGTAATCACAGAGCTGCGACGACTCCAGCGCGCCGCAGTCGTTGAAGAGCTCTGAGATGAGCTCGCTGGTGCTGCGGCGGGTGTACGGGTTGGGGTACGCCAGCACGGCCGTGATCCCCGTCACGGCGATCACCTCCAGGACCGGGTACTTCCCCAGCTGGGTGGTCTTCCTCCGCCGGCACCAGGCAATGTTGGCCCGGATGAAGAGGGTCCCCCAGAGGCCGCCAAAGACACCAAGCAGGATGAAGGGCACCAGCTCGGCCATGTACCACGGGGTGTGGTACTCCACGTAGAAGAGCACCAGGCGGCTGTTTCCAAACGGGTTGATGGAACGCAGCGTGAAGGCGGCGACCAGAGCGGCAAAGAAGGAGCGCCAGAGAGTCTTCAGAGGGAAGTAATAACTGACCTGGAGGAGAGGAAAGCACGCGTCATCATTAGAAGAGAGATGGAGGGAACCAGACTTGGTCTACAGAGAGACGAGGAGGAGCAGAACCTACAAATACTTTGAAGACAAAACCAGAGAACGAGAGAGGGTGAGGAGAAGGAGAGGAGCAAACTAAAACATGACATAAATGCAGCCCATGTCTCGATGTCCGGTCCGATAACTGACCTCTTCCAGGCTGAACAGGACTCCTCCGATGGGCGCGCCGAAGGCCACCGACACTCCAGCTGCCGCTGCCGCCGACAACACCTGCAGGACGTAGAAACACAAACATCAAAATACTTTTTCCTTTCCTTTATTGAGGGAAGAGAGATAATACTGTGATCAAGTTGTTTTTAAAGACTTATTTAAATTTTACTGTCATTAAAAAGATGAAAAATAAACAGTGTTGTATGCAGCGTACCTCTCGCCTCTTGCCCTCGTTCTTGCTATACTTGGAGAAAAGGCTGCAGAAGAGGTTTCCGCAGCAGCAGGCCACATGGACCAGAGGGCCCTCCTTCCCCAGACTGAGGCCCGATGACACTGCCAGCACCAGGGTCACTGTCTTGATCAGCAGGGTCCACTTCCCGAGGTAGCCCCGGATGATGAAGCCACTGAGGATTGTCTTGATCTTCACAAAACAGGCAAAATTTGTGAGTGACTGGGGCACTCCAGTTTTATCTTTCTCAGAGAGTTTAACAGAGTCCGAGATGAAGGGCTAACCTGCTGCCTTAAATTAGGGACATTTTTTTAAAACATATAATATTTATAAATGAGATTTTGATTCCATTTTGTTTAAACTTAATGTGAACGTTACCTCTGGGATTCCTGACCCGCAGGCGTACGGAGCGAACACTCGCACCAGCGACACCGCCAGGAAGGAGAAGAGCAGAGCCCACAGGACGTACAGGAAGTAATTCAACACGTACGCTCCGGCTCCCTGAGAGAAACAAGAGTCAGAACATCACACTCTTCACTTATTTAAGAATACACGTGATCATTTAAGTGGACAAACCTCTGCGTGTCCCGTCATAAGCTCCGCCCACTTCTGCCACTGTGGGCACTTGTCCCGGTCGTCGAACGTGGTCTCGTTGGATGTCCAGCAGCACTGCTCGTGGCTGTACCAGAAGGCAGAGAGGCACACGCCCTCCTTCAGGTCCGTCATCCAGTCCACGGCGAGGTCGATCACGCCGGCCAGCGTCCCTGAGGAGAGTGGGAGGAGTCAGTCCAGCTCAGACACACATTCATCCTGCTCAGACCTCTCCTCGCTCTCTCTTCCAGCTTTACTCCATTTGCTGTCAGAGTGTGGTGAGGTCAGCAATAAAACCCTCTGACAGACAGAGAGACATCTGGAAGTTTAATGTAAAGCAGGAAAAGCAGGTCCTAGATAGTAGACACTGACTGGAGTTTATAGATCTGAACCTTTAAATTACCCTCAAGCAATCAAGTTATTTGAGCAACAAATTCAGGGTAGGAAAGAGGTTTACAAAGGTGCAATGAAAGATAAAGATACAGCTGAAGGTGAAGAAAGCCAGGGTCCTGCTATGTGACAGCTACAATTATTAGTCTATTAATCTGAAGGACAGAGCCAGGGAACTTTAAGCCAATCAGCACGAGGAGAAGGAGGAGCTCAGACGAGCCTCGAGTCCGTCGTCCTCCAACTGACCTGAGAGGAGGCCGATGAGCAGCATCACCACCCATCCAGACCAGGCGTCCAACAGGCTCTTAATGAGCTCCCACAGGGACTCTTTGCTCTTACTGGTGATCTGCAGACACACAGGATCAACTCACAGTTTGTGTGGATTTCAAAATAAAACCTCACATCTGTAATGAGACAGAGAGGAAAAGCCCGGTGCTCTCACCTTGCGGTGGCGGTCAGTGTCCCTGGATTTCTCCCTCAGCCAGTCGATGGTGTGGAAGTCTTCGTATGTGCTCACGTCGGGAAATGGCTCGTCCAGGAAGTCCATCAGGTTCCCGGCGCCATTCATCTCCTCTGTGGGCGTGGCAGCGCTTACACCTGGACCGGGGAGGATGTCACAAGTGTTAATTTGGTTACATCCAGCCAGAAAACATCTAAATACACACTGAGAGGTTTATTTAACTGAGGTCTGCCTGCTGATGTTTATGCTTGTCGATTAAATGAGATCACCTCCTCAACATACTCAAATCTGTAAATAAGAATATAAATTTAAATTAAAGCTCCCTGATGAGATTAATAACCTGGATTTTTGTTTTCCCTGATGAGTCACCCTTCATCTCTACATAAAGTGAAGAAAGTCTGTTTTTAGGTGATCAGCAGATTGAATTAATTAAACCACAAAACTAAAGACGCTGAGGAGCTATAAACAGGAGGAGGTGAAGCATTACACCTGTTAGAGTGACTGCAGATCTCCTCACATTTACCTGCCAAATAATAAAAAATATTTCCTCTGGCATGAATACAGTAATCACCGAGAGTCTACACTGTGTCTGTTCTCTAGTTAGACTTCAAACCTGAAATAATCCAGCAGCACAAACAGCACCGCTGCGCCTTTATTTACGTTAGCACCTGAAGCTAACCAGGCTAACTCAGCATCATTTTACTCCCTTTTGTTTTTTTACCTTCAGCAGCCTCCATGTTGATCAGTCCTGACCGCTGCGGGTGGAAAACACTTCTCTTCAAATTTTAACTGCTACGCGGTCAGCTAAAAGGAACATTTTAATAATATTCAGCGAGGAAAAAATTAATAAAAATCGACCGGAGAGGAGCGTCACAGATTGCTCCTTGCAACCTGTCAATATCGCGATACTTCGGAGACCTCGCGTTGCTTCGACCCAACTCAAAGCTCGTCTACACCTGAGTTGTCACTTCCGGTGAAAACCTCAACATCTTCACCTCTGGCACTCCTGAGCTCCTCATGCTGTACCCAGGACCGGCCCAAGCCTGGAAGGGGCCCTAGGCAAATTTTTATTAGGGGTCCCCCTCATACTACTCCATTGTCGCCTGAGCCTAACCGTTTGTAATGCTGGAGGGTTGAGTTGAATATAATTTTCTTAGGATCCATTGCTTTTTCAGTCCTATGTACATAAACCCATTGAAAAATGTATTTCAGTATGATACATATTGTAAAACTATATCATGTTCATGACATTGAGGACTGTAAGTCATTTATAATAATAATAATAATAATTACTCAGCATACAGAACTGCTGAGCATCAGTGGAATAATATCAAGTACAAGTGGTCAGTGGCCAGTGCTACAAGAGTATCGTAAATATGTTGTAACACTGTTATACCACAAAATGGTGTGGCAGTACCTCAAGACCACAAATGAGGCGTGAAAGCAACGTCTACTAGTCTATCCGTGCAACCTGAGTGAAAACAACAAAATGCTGTCACCACAGGAACAGTGAGGAAACCAGCTTACAAATGCACAGTTATGTCTGAACATGCATCCACGAATAGAGTCAAGATATGTCCAGCTAGCATGTCCCATCCACTGAACCTTATAAATATTCAACAGCACTGACATGTAAGTGTCATGATTCTGCAGTGTAGCAGGCAGGATAACGACCCAAACACAGGATTCAGGAGGGAAAGCATGAACTCAGAAATACACAACTTTGTTTCTGGTTGCACATCAGGTACAAATAAACTAGGAAAGTTCAACTGAAGCTAATAATTCAACAACAAGGAATACTCAGGTAACCTCTGAGTTTTTCCTTTTTCTTCCTCTTATCTTCTCTTTTTCCTCTTCTCTGTTTCAGAGTGGCAGGTCCTTTCTGTGACATTTCTGCATTGTAGCCTCATCAGTTTCTGATTTGTTTTAGGGCATGTTTAAAAAAGTTTCATGAAACGTTTAGGTGAGCTTCGTGGCCCTATACAGCTGCATATATCATATTTAATCTATTGTATGAAATATTTAAATAAAAACGGAGAAAAATACACACACACACACACACACACACTGTGAAGTACAGGTGCATGGTTTATACACATATCTTTATACGCGTGATTGCATGTGAGACTCACATTTCAATTCTGGATTCTTTTCTGCCCTCTTGTGGCCACAGGTGGGAAATACAACCAAATTCTACATGTTTTATGAGAACTTGGTGATTTGTCGAGGGGGTTGGGGGGAGTAATCTGCTTTAACTGTAATCTGTGTAACCTGCTATAAACTTTATTTCATTCCCTTAAAACAATTGCCTAAATTATTTTTTTCTGACAATAATGACTTTTTTTGTTTTTAATATAAGCCATTATATTAAGAGTGTGTCTGTTTATAACTATGGACTAAGAGGCAGAATGTAGGAAAATCAGTACAGGTAATACGATTAAAAAAAAAAACAGAACTTCTTTGAAAGCAGCTGGCTCATGTTGTTGTAGTGTCAATAAACACGTCCACCCAAGCCTCATCAGGCAGGTTATGGTCATTTTTACCAAACTAACAAATAGCAAAAGATGCTCTAATTTATTGTCATTAGTTTTCCAAATTCACAAAATAATTTTAGTTGGGTATTTTCCTCAAAATTTAAATTATGCATGAAATACATTTATAAACACATCACTGACAATGATGATAATCATGTTACAATATAAAGAAATAGAATAAAGCATACAACAAGAAGTTCATTAAAAGCTTGTCTGTATAAAAATGTCCTCAGCTGCTTTTTAAAAGAGTCTGTGGAGTCTGTACAGCGTAAAGACACTGGAAGAGAATTCCACCACCTTGGTGCCACTGCCTGAAAAGGCCAATCCCCACAAGTTTTGAACTGAGAGCGTGGGGCCAACAGCAACCTTTGACCTGATGATCTAAGGTTTCAGCAGGTCAGAGATATACTGGGGAGCGTGACCATGTAAGGCCCTAAAAGTTAAAACTAAAGTTTTAAAATGAAATCAAAAATTTGCTGATTTGGTGCCAGTTAAAAGCAGCATTCTGCACCGTCTGAAGGCGATCCAAAGCTGACTTGTTGAAACAAGTAAAAAAGACGATTACAATAATCCCAAAGGAGAAGAGATGAAAGCATGAACGATCATCATCAATAATCAGTCCACAACAAACCAACAAAACAAAACAACTCTTTCCACACGCTTACAGCACCTGATGTTAACACGGCAAAAACTCTGATCTACAAACCAAATTCTGAAGAAGGGGACACTCTTCTTTCCTCTTTCTGTCTCTCAGGTGGATAGTTGGGCTGGCGTTGCACCTTTCCCTACCTGCGGGTGGAGTCCTCCTGATTTCCGGGCTTCCAGCTGCTCATTACTCACAGTACTTGAGCCTCTTCTCTCTGCCAGAACCCTGGTGGTGGTAATTTGGCTTCCTGGCATTTCTCTCATTGGACTCGTTAATGCAATCCTTAATCTTGTTTCCTCCTCTGCTCTTTAGTGAAAGTCCTTGTTTAAGAGGCGGCTGAAACACCCCCACAAAAAAGGATTTTTTTCACCAGGAACCACTCACCTGCACTCTCAAGCTGGTTGCTACCTGTAAGGGAAAACTCACCTCCACCTGGACACACTTACCTGTCTACCAAACACTCAATTACCACCTCTTCCTCTGCTAACCACCTGCTGCTTTTCTTCATTCCTGAGCTTCAGCTCTGTTAAACTGCTGCTGAACATCTGTATGATTTCTCCATGATATAATGTAACTCACCAGTGCCATGATCCAGTATCCACGATCTCAAACCAGCACTCAGCCAGGAGCCCTTCAGTCATATAAAATCTTTCTAGTCTTCAGTATGGCAGTATGGTCCATTGTGGGTCCTTCTTTAAACTTTTGTGTGCATACAAGAGAAGTCCAAGGTGGGGTTAAGCAGCAATGTCTGCCCCTGTGGAGCAGAGGAGACAGACATGGTGGGGGGAATAAAGGAGCTGGGTCGAAGTCCACTTGCAGAGAAAGTAGCTGAAGCGCTTAAATAATGCATCCTGTATAAGATTAGACAACTGGCTTGGCACTGAGTTTTAGCCATTGCCTTGTTGGCTTGCTGTGGGCGCCTGCCAACCTAAATCTATTAGAGAGAGTGGTTTCTCGGTCAGTAGGGCACAGTGCTCTTGTAGTCAAGCCAAAAGTCTGAGGTCCACAGCTCAAAGCTGTATCCAAACTGAGGAAAATGCCATCGCCTTGACCTCTCTGGGGTCTTGTACATGTGTACCTGCACGCAAAAATCATTGCCTCCTACAATATGGGCATGACTGGATGACGGGCATGGTACATCTGTTTGCAAAGGCCTCTTCACTCCACTGTTCTACAGTCAAACAGAGGTTTGACCAACCTGACAAAAAACAGAGAGAACCGAGCCTGTCCAAACAAACTGCTCAGCCCTCTCCAACCAATATCTCTGCTCCTCTTAAGGCTAAAGCTCTCACAGCTAGAACAGCTCGCATTTCTCAACACTGCATTTCTGTTTAGTGGGAAATACCCAGCAGAAGAAAAAGGCACAAAGACATAATGTCTGTGTGGATTCGCAGTCATCCAGATCATGGCAGCTTGAAAAAAGACATTTCACCTCTCATCCAAGAGGCTTCTTCAGTTCTAAACACAAAAGGTGGAGAATCCCAGGTGTTTAAACCCAAGTGGGGGTTGCCTCCTTTGGAGGTGGTCATTGACCCACCAATGATCAGTGAGTGATGAAGCTACTTGGGCCTGCAAATTCTTATCGAACTTCTGAAACTAGTTCAGGAGTCAGTGCAGCTGTTTCCATGAAGAAGGTGTTGGATAGTCATCAACTGTTCAGACCTACACACCTACCTATTTATTCAGTAATTTGCTGTGCTGAAAAAACAAAGAGACGATGACAGTAAACAGCGATACTGTGAACATTGATGTGGAGTCCTATGACCAGAACCGGGAGTTCTCCATTTCAAAAAAACATCAAACAAAAACAGGATTAGAAATTTGAAGCATCAGACTTCAAGACAGTCACATCCAGGTGCTGGAGACTGAGGAGGAAACTGAGGAGGAAAATTTGCATGAAACAAGGCCTTAATTTTCAGAATGTGCAGGTTACAGGGATATGCATAGATCCCTGTGATCAGGTACAGCAGCATACAGAAGATTTGCTTCAAATCAAAGAAAGACGTTTCTCCAGTTTCTCAGACTACAGAAGCAGAGTCAGCCAGGAGGCAGAGAAGGCCATTGCTCCTCTGCAGAGTCAGGAGAAGGACGTTCAGGAAAATGCCGTCTCCAGAAAAAGTCTCCAGTGTGCTAAAAATTAGGCTCTCACTTCTTAGCAGGAAGAGACCCCGAGTCAACAGCAGCAGCGTCTCAGTCAGACTATCACCGTCTGTCAGAAGATCTGCCACAGATGTGACATGATGGCCAGTAACACACTGGGTTCTTTGCTGTGTTGCCTGTTATGCATTTTTATGGTTGTTTTTTGTTTGTTTACAACAACAACAAAACTCTGAGAATGGTCATGGCAAAGACCGTATATATATATATATATATATATATATATATATATATATATATATATATATATATATATATATATATATATATATATATATATATATATATATATATATATATATATATATATATATATAAAATTTGTTTTGTAGTGTTTTATTTAGCTGTTTTTTTTTAATTGTTTCCATCCTAATGCCACTTAACCCTGAATTAATTTAAGGTTGCTGCAGCATGACCCCTGAAAAATCCCACTGGTGGCCATGTTACAGGTGCAGCTCTTCTCCCGCCATCATTATCAAATAACCTTTCACATCCTAACAGAAATAACCAGTATCATATCCCAGCTACAGCTAACCACATCACATCACCCATCATCTAATATTCTTCTGATACCAAAGTTTTACCTGTGATTATAAGGCACAACAATGTAATTCAAGGCTTAATAATCTGACTCTCCTGTGCCCTGTAAATCAGCAGCTCCTTAAGACTGCCAGTGCAGCAGTTAGGGCTCTTTTTTAACTGCAGATGTTTAATTGATAATTACATGTCCTCATTTGCCGACCTAACAACATCAAGCAGCACCTGTAGCAGCAGATGTTAGGACAGCTTCTGGCTCTGTGCATCAAGCTCACCCTGACTGTCCGCTCCATCTGCAGGCTACCGGCTAGTCCTGCTTCCGATGTGGATTTGTGTTTGAGGAAGCGTGCCTCAGATGGTGTTAGAGCGGCTTACTCCAGCTAAGACGGTTCCTGTTGTTTTAATCTGCGGGTCGAAGCGTGCCAGTTTGAAAGGCTAAGAAGAAAATCCGAGTTTACAAACTTAATTTAAACCAGAGACAAAATGCCTTAAAGTCTTAACGTTACAAAGTAATGAAGGATTAATTAAGTGTTTAGAGGATCTTGTGTCTATTCATTACAACATCTTTTTATTTTGTGTAGAGCCACACTGAGCAATTAGAATCAACCACTGACCTTTTTTTTAGCAGAAGTTTCTTTCAGTTGATTTAGAGGTTATTCCTAAATTTTGGAGCTCTTCTGTATGTTGCAGAGGGAGAGCACAACTAAAGCCTGTCTCATCTGATTTCTATCACACAGCTCCCAGTCATAATTTCTCCCATGCTCACTACTTCTTAAACAGGTTTTACCAGCACCATAAACACTTTACTGGCATCCAGTTGCCAGTAAGTTACTGTAAAATCACACCATTTTACTCTTTTATTTTTCAACTGTAAGCAAGGTAAACTACATCTCATCCTCATCTCAGAAAAAAGAGTAACAGTTCTCTCATCATTATCTCAGCTAAAATCAAAAAGTCACTGGATTGATGGCAGTAGATGTAAAAACAGACACTAAAGTTATGCAAGTCATCCTGAGGAACATGAAGATCAGCACCACACTCATCATCAATAATAAACCAAAAGCTCAATTTACTGTACTTCTCTTTGACCTTATGTGTGTGTGTGTGTGTGTGTGTGTGTGTGTGTGTGTGTGTGTGTGTGTGTGTGTGGGAGGGGGGGTCTCCAGCTGGTGTTTGGCTAATGACGTGGAATCAGGTGGAGGAAAAGCTCCTTATGGAGGAGAGGGGGTCACAAATACTCTGAGATGGTGGTGAAAGGCGCACTCGCTCCGCGGACAGCACATCAGCACCGAGCAGCAGCTGCTGGTGTAAGGACGGCCCAAAGCTTCGTACCGAGTTCCCGACTGTCCTCTTCGCATGCGGGTCCTGTTCCGGGTGCGGGTTTGTGTTTGAGGAAGCCTACTAAAGAAGGCGTTAAAGCGGCTTACTTCAGGTAAGACGGATTCCCTCTTATTAATCTGCAGGTGGGCTGTGCCAGTTTGTAAGGCTAACAAGAAGATCTCAATTTACAAACTTAATTTAAACCAGAGACAAAATGTCTTAAAGTCTTAATGTTATGAACTAATGAGGGCTCAATTAACAAGAATGAGGCCTGATTATGGCTCCTCCTGCAATCAAGAATCAGTCAGATTGTCTTTCCTTTTGCACATCTGCAAAGACCAGTGTGATTTCGGTGTAGGATTTTATTCCTCTCTGGTCTTAAATTGATCGCACGTCCCTGTTTCTTCTTGCTGAGCTCAACATCGCTGGCTGGCTTCTCTCAGAATCGACAGATTGTCCCTTTAAAAGCCCGCGGATCTGCAGAGCTGACTGTGGAGCCTGTAAAATAATTGTTCTGATTTTGTTGAATCAGGCCTTCTGCTGCCATTCTTTTATTTATGTTTTAGTTCGTTTTTACATTGAGTTTAACACGGTTCCCTTTTGACATTAATTGTGTTTTAATTTTTGTTCATGGCTTTGTGACTCTGTAAAAAATGTTCACAGTTTTCATAGAATTTCTTTCGATTCGCCAAAAAATATAGCAAATTTCTCTAAAAGCTGATGTTATTAAATATGTCGCAGCTGGAGAAAGCTAATCTACTAACGGTCATATAAATATGACACTGCTTATATATATATATATATATATATATATTCTATGTAAACATATTTTGTTTTCAGTAGATCTGCTCCTCCCTGTTTCTGTTTTCCTTCAAATTAGACGGCATATTGACTCAAAAATTTGCTTGCTTTTCTTTTACAGCTGTGTACTCGGCATGTACCATGTAAATAAAGTAATGAAAATGAATTCAGTGGATTCATTGAAATCTTTGATGAAAAGTATAAATGTTTTACCAGATTACTTACTGCACATTATGCCCATGTCAGCTTCACTAAGTACCATGAAGCAGTTGCCTGTGACTAAACAGGGCTTGGCTCTGATATGCGCCTTATATTTATGAAGATCGTCAGTGTGAATCAAGACAAATGCTCATAAATAAAAGTTTCTTTATTTTCACTTTTCAGGGGAAAACATTTTTCCTCCTTAAAATATGACAGCAGCGGTCATCAGCTGCTCCCATGAGTTCATCTTGTGTTGCTGTCTTTCTCCTGTCTTAAGAATAATAAATGTAGTTTCTTCTCTCCTTACAAGCACATGCTTTTTTTTTTTTTTTAACCACAAACCTCCTTCACAGCACTATGCCGTTTTAAGGGCTTTATTTTTCAGGCAGAGCGACTATCTCACCTTTCATCTCCGCTAACTGGCACTACTTAACTCATCTTGTCAACCGTGTTTGTGCCGTTAGTGCCTTTTGGAGGATTTTAATGCTATTATCAGTCATTTGAGACTTTCCCCACCAATCAGGCTGTCAGCTAGGCTGGCACAAGCTTCCTTCTGCTGCTCTTTAGAGCACCAGCGTCTCAAACCAAAACAAACAGGTGCGTCAGACTCGTGTCAGCTCAGTTTTTCATTGAAAGGATTCTGCACAGGAGCCACAAGAAAACACTCGCTCTATAGCTAATTACATGCTGCTGCTGTATAAATATCCATAAACTCATAAAAATACAGTAAATGAAAACAGAAGGATCTTATTTTATTTAATATTTGTTTATTAAATCCTTAAATATGAAGCATAGAGTAAAATCTGAACTGTGCTCTGACGCTTTAAAACAAGCTGTGTTTGGCTTTTGTAGGTCAGATGTTTGGTAAGGGACGCCAAGGGATTAGGAGCTTGCGTGCTTGCTGACATGGGTCAGTTTGAAGGACGAGACAGTTTTTTTGTGGTTTTTGAGGTGAAGTGTTGTGCCGTGTGGTGTGTCAGAGGGAGTTGGGGCTGCCAGATAAAACCCAACAAGGCCTCGCTGTAATCCTGTGAGATCACGGCGGGGATTATTTGCTGGGATTGTTGTCTTAGCGCTCGAGGATGGAGCTGAGCTGCTGTAGTATGAGCAGGAAAAGTAGTGTCAAGGCTTTTCTACTCGAGCTGAGCTCCCTGAGCACGTATACAACATGTTTGCATTTGTCTAGTCACACACACATTCACTGTTTTCTATTTCAAAATGAGTTCTATCTACTTCAACTGATGCAACTCCAACAGTTGCATCAGAGTGCAACTTGGTGTTCAGTATCAATACTTTGACATGCAGACTGGAATCAAACCACCAACCTTACAGTTAGTAGATGACCTGCCCCCTGAGCCACAGCCACCCCCGAATAGCAAAAAGGATTGAAAAGAAGAAATGATGAGAGCGGATGAGAAGTAATGAAGCCAAAATGCATAAGGTCAAAGAGAAGAGTGAAAGTAAGCAGCCATGACTTCTCGCACATGCTCAGTAGGCGCTGAGGAAGCGGTTCAGCGGGATAAGCTGATTAGAGTAATGAGCTTTCAGCAGACCCGCTAATATCTGATATCTTTGATGTTATTGAGCACAGAAACCTAAAGGTCGGTGTCACAGCAACCATATTTTCTCAGAGAAATCATTCTGGAACAGAGGACGGGTCTAAATACTGCAGTCTAAATACTTTATTTCTAGAAACTCAAAGTCCCTCGAAGAATCTTTTAATCTTTCCATCCAGATGGTTTGACTAGTCTTAGATTCTGGTGACAGTAAGTCCTATTAAACCAGTTTGTGGGTCATTCAAACACTGCGGGGTAATTCACTCTTAGAAAGATAAATAAGATCTGAATGTAAGCTGAAGCTAATGACCATCAGCTGTTGTTAGGGCTACAGATGAGAACAACAACAGAAAGACAACAGCTTGGAAATCATCCAGGATTTGAAAGTAAATTTATACTTTTTTCTTTCTTTTTTTTTTACCTACACAACATGTTTTTATAATGCAGCTTTCACTGTTTGGGCTGATGAACACACCTGTAAGTCATGTAATATTGGCTGTGGGAGAGTGAAACCTTCTGACTGAGACATTAAAGATGAAGCTGTTGATTGGGGAAAAAATCCCTCAAATTACAAAACACGATGCCAAAATTGTTTACTAAATATCCAAAAAATGTCAGCTGTCTGTTCTGCTGGTAGTTCAGCTTTCAAATGCTACTTTGAATCAAGCTATTTCGGATTTCACAAACTAAGCTCTAACGCTCTGACCTTTAAAAAGTCTTTGATGTACTTATTTTCTCTTGGCGCGACTCCAGCAACTCTCCTCTCTCCTCTGGCTTTGAAAGGACACTCTGTCACCATCAGCTGGTTCAGTGGACTTAGGTGTTCACAGCACTTGTTTATTCATAAATGCTCCACACTCCAGCTTTAAATGAAATGAGGCCCATGGATTGTAATTGTAATTGTTTAAGATACATGAGCCATTGGGTCGGTGTTGTTCAAGACTGATTTGATGGGAGAAAGGAGGAAGTGAGGGGAGTTCATCCCTTGTGATGTGTCTCATGATTGGAGGAGGCAAAGCTGCTGAGTTTGGACTCGAGGAGCTGCAGGGTGAACCCCTTAAAACTGAACATGTGACTCAGAGACACTTAGATGGACTTCAGTGTTATCAGATGGAAACTATCCTACCATAAGTGAAGTGCTGTGGGAGCATTAGGTGTTCCAGCTCATGCTTGTCTGTTTATTTGTGTTTGTGTTGACAGGTTAACAGACGGCTGCAAGATGTTGTGTCTGCTGCTCTGTCTGCTTCCTCCGTTGAGCTACGGCAGCATTGTTACCCAGAATGCCGCTCACACAGAAAAGCACAACCACGGTGAGTTCAGGAGCAAACACTTAAGTCTGGCTGTTTTTGCTGCAGTACCGTTTATGGGACTCATATTTACCCAGCAACGGCCACCTCCAAAAACCACTTGCCAACTGCTTAGAGAACAGACATTTTCTTCTAGCAACCAGCGGGTGATTAAATCAAAAGGCTTAAACATGTAAGAACAGTGGCGTAGTCCTTTGGTGTCTCATCATCCTTTATTAAACTAAAGTAGATTGCTCTAAGCGTCAGCTTCTTTCTTGTTTCTTTATGTTTGCACAGTTAAAGCTGGATATCATTGGCTCTGAAAAATGAAATTACAAACACTGCTGTGCACCTTACAGGTAGAAATGTGTGCAGCGTTATCGGTGCCCAGCGTGCGTTCTGTTCCTGATTTATTTCTGAGAAGTGCAGGTTTTTCAGGAGAAAGTCCCTGCAGTGCGGCTCACTGAGCTTCTTATACAAACACAAGTCCTTTGTTTCCCTGCTGCTCGCAGACTGAAGCTCCGCACATTCTCCGATGGATTACTGCTCGCCTCCCACAGCGGTCATTTCAAAGGGCACATAATGTTTCACTGCATTAATCGCTGCATCAAGGTCTCTGTTTTTACGTGATAACAAGGTCATCGGGTGGCATAAAAACTTAATTGTAAATACGATAAAAAATATTTGATTTGTGTGTGTTTGCAATGTCGTCATGGATTACCGACAGGAGACGGTTACTTTTTATTGAGATGCAGTTCGCGACCTCCTGATTTACAGGTCAAGTACACGGGAAGAACATGCTGACTTTTTTTTTTACACAGCATCTACCTGGATACAGGTGAAGCTCAAAAGTTAGGGGTGTGGTCGCTGTGTTTACAGGTGGATGCTTGCAGGTGGGTGTAACTCCTGCGCAACTTAAGCAAGAGTCATCAGACTTGGTGACTTTTCTTAAAATTTATCTGGCAACAATTTTATCACACGAGTCAAGTTCAACATTTTTTATGTTTCCATGGTAACGGCTTTTTGAGAGGCATGTTTTACATAATCAATGTGGTTGCCAGGTTTTCTTGTTTAATTGTGCTTTTTTAGAACATTAACAGTTTATGTGATTTTTATGCAACCTTAATTAAAGTAACTGATTAAAATGATTTATGCAAATTAAGTGACCATATGGAAATATGAAGGTCAAAAACCAAGATGGCGGATCATACGTTTAGCTCAGGTACATACCATTACTGCTCTTCAAACAAACAAACAAAATCACGTTCTAATATGAACAAAAGGACATTTAGTTCATTTTAAAGGTGTGTATTATATTGAAACATATATCATGATAAAAGGTTATGTATACCTTTGACTGTTAGGGGAATATTCTATTATGATGTCATAATGATATCATTTTTCACTGTAACACCACCAGTGTAATTGTAGTGATTTACTATTGTGTACACACAGTTGCCTGAAAATTTGGCGGTGACAGCTTAAATCGTTTCAGAGTTGTGATGCGTCTCTCCGCAGAGGCGGCCGGTGGCACCACGGCGAGGCCTCACATCTACTTCTGCCGCTCGCCCAACATGGAGGACTTCACCTGCTGGTGGCATCCGCTCAGCAACCTGACAGACGGAGAGGCAGTCAACTACATCCTCACCTACTCCACGGAGTATGAACACCACACATCACAGTTAACTGGAACTATATTGTAAAAATGCACAGCTAGGGTCAACTAACAAACTTAGCTTCTATAAATTTTGAGTGTTTCAATCAAATTTCACCTGTGATTTTATACATGAAGTTGTGCCATGTTGGCAAGGTTAGGACTCTGGATTCAGACTCAAACTCCATAATGCAGTTTAAAGAGCTTACTGAAGAATCATGTACTGAAAGCTGGGTTTAAGCAGGGTGCTCTGAGGAGATTAGCTGAGGCGGAGGTGAGATGGTGTAGATGTGATAGTGGAGTGAATAATTGGAACAGTCTCACTTGTGAATGGAGAGGTTTGCTTCCAGGAGGGTTTTTTTTCCAAAGGCAGGTGGAATCCGTGGGTTTGTGAGTGGTAGCGGTGGAGAGTGTACAGATGAGTACTTCAAATGCAGGATACAGGTGTGACTGAGCAGTAACGAGAGTGTTGAAGTTCACAGAGCAGCAGACGAGGAACTGAGGACTCAGGATTCAGACAAGTAGTGATGTTAGCTCAGTGAAGACAGGGAGAGCCTGATTACCACCACTGGAGTGAAGATGACATGGCAGAGATCTGCAGCCCCTCCAGACCTCAAATACTGCTGAGTTGACTGGCTAAAAGCAGGTGTGGGACCGACTAATTGGATATCAATACTCCACCCAAAGGTGGAGCCCACCATACCACCTGAAACTTAAAGGCATTTTAAGAAGGAAAAAAGTCACAGACAAAAGTAAGCCAGCCATGGCATGTCTTAATATCCCAATGCCCTTTAAGATCAAAGTTTTCTGGTGCTTCGTGTCATTAGGAAAGCTTTTAGGATGCCAATATTTCCAAGCTGCTCTGATATCCTGAACACAGACTCACGTGGCCTCAGACGGATGCCGGCTGGCCCAGATGGCACTGTCAGTGAAGAAAACGCTGCCCCTAATCAGGAGAAATTGGATTGTGCTTTTGACCTCCACGTGGCTCCACTGTTGCTTCGTCTCCTGCTCCACTTTGTATGTTTGTTTGGGGAAACGTAGATCTGGGATTATCTGATTAAAAACAACAACACGATCAGCAAAGCAGCTATGAATAAAGTAATACCTCTGAGAGTGAGATCACAGTCTGCAGGCACACCTCAGTGCTGTTTGGATTCAAGCTTTTCAACTACATTTACACGTTTTATTTTATTTGAATGGCAGAATTAAGTTACAGTGATGGCTCCATGATGGCTCATTGCCAAAACAGATATGACTGCCAAACTGTGACCAATTATCAATTACACAAAAACGATGTGTTAAAAAGCTATTGCTTAAAATCATTAGCTGTCCAGTGTAAATGTAGTGATTTTTCTGAGTGAGCCACATAATAAACCCTTTCATATGTCATTGCTCATCTAAACAGGAAGGAGACCAAACATGAATGTCCAGACTACATGACTGGCGGCCCAAACAGCTGCCACTTCGACAGCAGCCACACATCTATATGGACGATGTACTGTATGACTGTGACCGCCATCACCGCCCGCAGAAACTACACCTCCAAGCAGCACTGCCTGGATGTGGCAGAGATCGGTAAGGATGCAGATCACAGCTGGATTTCAAATGTTGATTCAAATTGATTGTATCACTCCAGTACACAAAGTTCAGTTTGTTTGTTTGCTTTTTAGTTTGGGCAAAAAAAACAAACTGTTTTGTTGAGATACTGGTGCAGATTTCCACTTGTGATTTACTGAGTTACTTTAACAACGCAAAAAATACAAAAAATGGATGAAAAGAAGAAAACAGAGACAAAACAAAACAGAGACACACAGATACATTTGTAATCTAATCTAAGATCTAAAAACTGCTGTCTGATAGCTGGGGTACTAATGGTCACTACCTAAGTTTAAGAGGAAAGAGAGCAAAATAATGTGAAGAAATATTTCTAGTTATTAATCCCTTCTTTGATTTATTTCAGAGATCATATTTGTGGTCTGACCATAGATGTTTTTTCCTGAACATCAGAAGACAGAAAATAGAACCCAGAACCTTCGTCTAACACACTGCTAATATTTCATAGCATGTTCTGTGTGTATTGAACAGTTCAGACTGAAACACCGGTCAACCTGACCTTCAACCTGACGGATGCCGACAGCAATGAAACGGGCCAAAACGCTCTGATCTCCTGGAGCTACCCGGAGCCCACTCACGTGCAGTATGGTTGGATCACGCTGGTCTATGAGCTGCAGTACAGACGGATTATCGAACCCGACAACTGGAAGGTATGGGGAAAAATAAGGATGAATTTATGTCAAAGAAAAACTCCACATAATTAGGCAAAAGGGCTTATGTTTCCTGTTCTGGGGATGTTTGTTAGATGAGAAAAGAAGAAGAAGAAGAAAAGAACGCTAACATCACTGAGATGTGTTACTGAGTTAGATCTGGCTGCTGATTTGCATTTATGAAGATTTACAGCACACATACAGATATTTATTATGATACTGAATGTAAATTGATATATGCAACTAAATATAATAATGGTTTGAGGATACATTATTTAGCTAAAAACAAAACAGTTACCAAAATTAAGGAAGACAAAGATCAAAACATGAAAGGTGCAAAAAGACTAACAAGGCTATAAGAATGAAGATGAATCAAGACAGAAACCAAAACCAATAACACAAAACCAAAAACCCAAAACACCACAAAGCCCCGGGACTGTGACAGACAGCTGAACTCATCCCTCCTCCAGCCGAACAGATTTCAGATATTTCAAACTGCAAACCGCGTTTTCAGAATGAAGGAGCTTTTTATAGGCCACATTTGTTTGCAGGTGAAGCATCCTCTGCGTGAGCCTCGGGTGGAGCTGCTCGGACTTCCCGTCGATGACTACGCGGTCCGCGTTCGCTGCCGTGCGCGCCACTCCAAGCTGTGGAGCGGGTGGAGCGCCACACTGTCGATGCGCGTCCCCCCGAGGCCGTCCGCGGGGGCATCAGCAGCCAGATGGGACGATGGTGCTGATTTACATGCTCTTTGTTTTGATTAGTCACATGGTTTGATTTGTTCCAGTGATTTCAGTTTAAGTTGTAGTGAATACAGGAACTATTTTTATCATTTGTTATTTATGAATTTCTTTTTCTTATTAGGACTTGTGTTGAATGGATTTAGTTACACGTACACAAAGCCCTTATATTTAGCTCTTAACTGAGCTTCATAATGCAAGCATAAAATCACTTTGACAATGATGAGAGATTAATAACTTTAAAAAAAAACACTGTTATACGCTCTAAACACAAAATCAGCGAGGAGGAAAGAATGCATGTGTCAAACATCTACAGCTCGACACTGGACATTAATCCCACACAGGAATGCTGAGTCTGAGTCTTTCCAGGCCATAATTAGAGCTAAGCTCTGTAAGTGCGTTAAGCATACTTGTCTTATGCATTATGGGTGTTAAAATAATAGACAGAAAACAACAGCGTCTCTATGAGAACTTTAACTTTTCCAATTAAATGTGCCATTGAAGGTATAATGCTGCTGGAGAGCAGGGAAATGGACTTAATGTATTTTACCTGTGCAGGTAAACTGCTGGTGCTGATTCTGCTGACTGGAGTCGGTGTCGGGGCTCTGCTCGTTATCACCTTTAGTCTTGTTCTGCAGAGCAAGAGGTGAGAAAACACATCCCTGTCTACGTGTAGCCAGATCGTTTTAAAAATCAAAGCTTCAAAATAAGACTGTTAATGAGGATGTGGAGTTAATTTATGATGATGATGCATACGTGGACCTCTCAGGACATCAGATAGAGCGCTCTGCAGAAGACTTCGTTCTGTGCTTTGAAGCAGACGTGATGAATGAAAATAAATGTTTACTCAGAGCAGCCGTCATCTTGTTTGTGCGCTGCCATTTTCAAGCCTCCTCTCTCCTCTGTGTTCACCCTCAGAATAAAAGAGTACTTCCTGCCACTGCTCCTGAAGGTAACACACACATGCAGCACTGCTTTAAGGGTTTTAGCCATTCGTCCTGACCTTCTTCTTCTGCCCCTTTATTTCCTTCCTTCAGTACATCTGATTTTTTTCTCTCCTCCTCCCCTTTTATTTATGCCTGATTTGTCTCTGTACTGCTGTCCTCCTCCTTATCTTCCTCTCATTTCCTTTAACACTGTTCTTCCTGATCTTTTCCTGCTTTCTCTCCATCCTCAGAAGGGGAACTTGGATGAAATCAACCATTATTTCGGTAACTTCCACAGCTACAAGCCTCACAAGCTTACAAGCTGCTCTGAGGAAGTCTGGGACCACGTGAGCGCCAAGGACATCTATGTGACCATACCAAAGGACAGCAACACCACAGAATCAGAGAGGGACACAGTAAATGTGCCCTGTGACCCGGTGCCCACAGAAGTGTCCACCCACCATCAGCTCACAGCCCCAAACCCAACATCATACGTGCAGAGTGTGCCGCCTTACTGCCCCTTGCCCGCTGATGCGTTCGCCCCGTCTCTGAATGTTCCTTCCCCGTGGCCGATGCTGAAGATCGTATCGCTACCTGGAACAGATTACAGCATGATGGAACATCCCGGTCTTCCCAATACCATTCCCACTCGAGACCTCACTTCCAGCACCAGCCACTCACCGCAGGACTTCTACACCTGCATCCAGCTCTTGAATGAAAGTGGGGAAGAGCATCTGGTGCCGTTCTTGCCGCCACCGTGCTGCCGGGAGCCCCCGCCTCACCCAAAAGCCAATTTAGATCCTGGAGAGAAGGAGGACAAGAAGAAGGAGGCAACCGCCCGCCAAACACGGAGGAATGATGGCGGCAACTCTGAGGAGAGCGAAGCGGCTATCCCTCTGCTGCCCGTTGCTGCTGGTGACAGCAGCTGAGTGACAGGAAGTAGATCCAGAAACTTTCAAAAAAAGGAGGAGGATAAAACTGGCACAGAGATTAGAAGAAGTGGGTGTTTTTTTCTGATTGGTTGTTTGGCTGCAGAAACAAAAACACACAAATGACACAACAACAGAAAACATTGGAAAAAATACACAAGTCCACACCAAACTAGCAGCAAATTAAGTCAGAAACTGCAACCAGAGGGTCGCTCTGCAGGTCTCTGCGAGGTCAGCGGCTCTTTTACGGTCAATGAGCAGGAATTGTTCTCGTGCTGGGGTAAGCATCATTTGGATGTTGAGGCTGCTTTTGCAGAGCTCAGGATCAGGTTTAAGCAAAATATTTACCTGATTTATTACTGCAGTCAGAGTTGGCATGTCTCAGCTGCTGTATGAGAAAAGTTTTTTTTTTCTCTAAAAGCATGCAATAGTTTTGAAGAAGGGTGGGTATTGTAAATGGCTTATAATGGTTTATTTTTTAATATAGATTTAAAAAAATAAAAACCAACCAAACTGCCAGAGAAGCTGCCAGATCCTCGTAGGTGCAGTTTGTTCTTTGGCAGTGAAATCCAGCATCATGTGAGACCTCGAGGGTGACAAAGTTTCATTGGCGTATGTATAGATGACAGGCCTGCTGTAGCTTTGTTTGTTACGTAGCTCAGCAACCACTGATTCAGCCACCAAGCCGCTCGAGCCTTCGGGCTTCAGATGTGAAGTCGGACACTTTGTCAAATACAGACGGACCTATTCCTGGGAAACACTGACAAGGTGTCTTCGTCAACAAAGGTTAACAAAAAAAAAACATGTAGCCTGTAAAATGAAATGTCCTCACGCACACTTCCTATCCAAACACAGACACCAGAAAAAAATAAGCATGTAACTGGTGAGGTCACACGCAGCTACTTAGTGCAGATATGTTTTTATGTGTTTTCAGTTTTTTATTTTACTGCAGTAAGATTCCCTCCAGCCAACACTCACCCCGGCTGACCCAGAGTCAGGCTTTATTTAAGGCACATGTATAAGTATGTTACTCTAACTCTGCAGCTGGCTGCAGCTCAGAAGGACCACGCCTTACTGGCCCTTTAAGCTTTCATGATAAACTATCACACCCCTCCTTTAGAGTTTCCATACAGTCTGATTTTCATCTTTCCAAACAAAGTTTTCCACTGAAATTCATTTGTTAACTGCAGGGATTCATTCAGTCACCCACTCATCAGCAGGTTTGATCTGGGACTTACTTTGGTTGTTTTTTGTGGTGTTTTATTGCAAAACCTTTGTTGGTGAACGTTTAAATGTTTCAAAGTACTTTTTAAAAATTGTTTTCTCATTAATCTTTTTTAATTATATATATATATATATATATATATATATATATATATATATATATATATATATAAAATAAAGTTTCCACCATCTGGGTTGTGTGGGCATTGTTTTTTGTGTGTGCATTTTGTTTTGCTTTTTTCGTTGTACATTGTTGTAAAGTGGTAGAGTTTCTGAGAGTGTACAGCAGTCATGTAGAAGTACAAAGCCACAAACCTGCCTGACTCCGTGCTATAATTCACAAACGCGCAGCTTAAAGCAGATAACCCGTAAGCTGGAGAGGGAATGGCGTCTCACTAAAGTAGAAGATGCTCATTTAGCCTGGAAAAAGAGTTTGTTGCTCTATAAAAGAGCCCTCCATAAAGCTAGGACATCTTACTATTCATCATTAATTGAAGAAAATAAGAACAACCCCAGGTTTGTTTTCAGCACTGTAGCCAGGCTGACAAAGAGTCAGAGCTCTGTAGAGCCCAGTATTCCTTTCACTTTAACTAGTAATAACTTCATGGATTTCTTTACAAATAAAATTTTAGACATTAGAGGAAAAATTATTCAAAACCATCTCCAAGATTTATCTTCATGTTCGGCTGCTTTCAGCACTGCTGGTATTTGTTTAGGCTCTTTGGCTCCAGTTGATCTTTTGGAGTTAACTTCAATAGTTGCTTCCTCCAAACCATCAACATGTTTATTAGATCCCATTCCTACTAGACTGTTCAAAGAAGTCTTTCCAATTATTGATGCCTCAATCTTAAATATGATCAATCTGTCTTTATTAGGTGGCTATGTACCACAGGCCTTCAAGGTGGCAGTAATTAAACCGCTACTTAAAAAGCCATCACTTGACCCAGCTGTCTTAGCTAATTATAGGCCAATCTCCAACCTCTGTTTTATGTTTGAAGTTTTTATCACTGCATCATTCTGTGGCTGCTGCTGCTGTATTTTCGTGTGCTGTATGGAGCATTTTATTTTACTTAGGTTTTCACACAAAGTTTTATTTTATTAAGTAGAAATGTTCTTGGTTGTGCAGAAGGAGAGTCAGAGAGAGGATGAAGTCAGTTCAAGCTGCAGATGCGTTTTCTACTGAAAGCAGACAGCAGCAGAGTGGAAGACAGAGCAGGAAGTTTCCGCCTCTGTTATTTTTTATGCTGTTTATTAATGAAGCTCTGCTGAGTCCGTGTAGCTCAGCCAGTCTCTGTTTCTCATTTATTTCATTCGGATCTCCGTGTTTAAGTGAATGGATAACACATTTTGGTATTTAAAACCGGCCCTGCCCTGTAGCATGTTTGTATAAGGGGTACCTCGAGGCTACTTAAGCGGTTTCTGTTGCGTGCTCCACAGCTGTGCGATCAAACACTGACAGGTCCAAAGATTGCCTCCACTTCCTGTTTGTTGTTTAAGACAGAAAACATGCAGTTCTTGTAGGTGAGCAGCTATTAACCTCCACATCAGCGTTATTGGATCAGTCAGCTACTGACGTAAATTATTTTGACTACATGATGTGAACTTTATAAGAGAAACTGACTAGATATACGAAATATTTTAAAGAAATTGGAGACGCCGGGGATTGAACCCGGGACCTCATACATGCAAAGCATGCGCTCTACCACTGAGCTACATCCCCGCTACATTAACGCTACAGAGACTGTCAGGACGCATCAGCACCAATGTGAACGAGCTGGGCTGGATTGATTATAATGTGGAGCACATGTGGCCGGGTGGCAAAATAGGGTGAGGACGTTTTTCTTTCTTTTTTGGCCACTAGGGGGCAATGTGGATTTTCCCGGGGACTTTCTTGGGGTTGTGTAGGTCGTAGTAGAAGGGGGAGGGTATAAGTACTTCCATCTAAGTTCTAGCAGAAGGCTACCTGAGGTTTCTGGGGAAGCCTTTTGGAGGTAAAGTTACCTGTGTTATGGCAACTGTTTACATGAAGCTTAGGTCAGGTGTGTCCTATTTGAGTAAGTGGGTAAATTCTTTTGGGGTTGTGGTAATGTCCTTTTTGGTTTGATCATGTGCCCAGGCTGGCTGGTGAGACAAAAGGTCAGATGACTTTGCAGGCCTGAAGGGTTGTGGACCATGTGTTTTTGCTACAGTTTATGCTATTTCTTTTTGGTTAGTTTTTTCTTGTTTTCATGTTTCTTTTCACTGATTTTTGATTAAACTGTTTTTTTTTCGTTGTTTCTTGTAGATTTGATGATTATTTGCAGGAGCGCATTTGTGCGGAGGTCTTGCAACATTGCAGTTGTTAGTGCACTCAATCACAGGTTATTTTTTATGGGTTTTAATGGTGGTTTTAATGGTTTTGTTCAAAATAAAGAACTTTATTTTATGAGATTTGTGTTTTGTCTTGAGCTCTTTTGGCCTGACACCACACACATAGCGGGTACAATAGCTCAGACTCGCAAAGGTTCTTGTACAACAGCTCATTTCTTTATTTTATATGTACAACCTTCAGAAATCCTGCTGACCACAGTCTGTTTACCCATATAAACAAAGATATTAAACATAAAATACAAACAAAAATCAGATTTTGGAGCGACAAACGCTCTGATAACGGGATGGCTTTCTACCATCTAGCGGCCACAAGTGGAACTACAAAAACAACGTTTGAATAGTTTCACACGAACACTAGCTACTGTTAGCTCTTTAGTGCTAAATTACACTCAAGTTCATTGTTTCTGACCAAAGTACTACAGCTCGGCTTTATCTGAAACTGCAGTGTTTTCAATATTTATAAGGGAGGAAAAGAAAAGAGCTCACCCTCAGCAGGCTAAGTTAGCTCTGGCTAAGCTAACCCACAGAATAACAGTGGAAACTGAGCTGCTGCCCCAGGTTCATTTATGTAGCCGCGTTAGTAAAGTTTAAAGGGTGGAACAGCCCATGATCACATGAATTATAGCGCAACAGCCTCACTGACCAGAGCTGTCCTGCCCTCTTGTGGCCACAAGGTGGAACGACAAGTGAACCGTCAAGCCGGAGAAATCGCATATAGAAAGAACTTCCTGTGATACCTTTCAAAATTAAACGAACCAGCTGTAGTTACGACCAGTAACTACAGCTGTACAGTATCCTAGTGATTAAACAACTTTCTAACTGCAGAAAAGTCAGTCTTACGTCTCTTAATACAGTTCTCACCTGAGTGACGTATTCCCCGCCCACATCCGCATTTCTCGTTGTTTTTGTACACACTACTGTTGTTTTAAAGCTTCACTGCTAAAGATATTTGTTACTGTATTGTTGCATAAACTTACGAATTTGTACTTTTGTGAGTCACAACTCTAGATTGCTCACTTTCAGTCTATTAAATGTCCGTCATTAGCAGTTGTCAGTCCCATAAGTATGGTTCAGACTGTTCCTCCTGCACGTACTAATAAAGGCCATCCGGACTGATAATGTTTTAAGCACGTGATGCCAAATTACTTCAAACTTTTTCACGCATGTGTGACAGCTGGGATAGGCTGATTAGATGGTTACGTTGTTAACAAACAGTTGAACAGGTGTACCTAATAAAGTGGCTGCTGCATGTATGTAGTGTGACTTCAGTGGACTTCGCAGCTTTGCTCTCAGATTTTAGCAGATTTACAAATTTTTAAAATAAATTCTTCACATTTCATTTTTGTGTCTGAACACTTTTTTCTGCATCAGGCCACATTTCTGCAGTTCTCTCTCCAGAGTCAGTCAGCTTTGATAAAAGTTCAAAACCATCTGATTCTGAGTCTGAAAACGGTGTTGAAAGCTTTTATTCATTCATCAGAGTTGAAGTGACTGACTCTTCATGTTCTGAAATGTGAAATCTTGCATTGATCAACATGTAAACTCTTTAGTTTTGGTTGCCTCGGACATGTGGTTACTTAGATATTAACATTATGTCATTTTTTTGGACTGTATGATACACTTTAAAAAGAAAACTAACCAAGTTTAATTTTCATGCTTTTCTTTTTTTAGGTTGAAGTCCTTCACTAGAAATGAAACAGCAGTGTGTTTTTGAGAATTTGCTCAGGCACAGTCAAGATGTCAGTTGGTTGGTTGCCTCAGAAATGTGATTGCTCAGATATTCACATTATGTCATTATTTGGACTGTATAATACACTTTAAAAATGCACCAGATATATAACAACTGGAGATGCTGGGGATTGAACCCAGGACCTCATACATGCGAAGCATGCGCTCTACCACTGAGCTACATCCCCTATGAGCTTTTGAGGAATTCATATCGAATGTGAAGCTTTTTTGTCAGGCAGAATTCTTTAATGTATTTTACTTTTTGTTGTAATTGTCCTGCTGCAACTCAACAGCGAGAACACTTGCAAAATAAATAAATAAAAAGACACTAAAAAACATTGCAAATCCAGCAGTTACACCTGAGAAGACTCAGACACACATTCAATGTGTGTTTGCACAAAATGACAATGTGTAGATAAACTGGATCACCCACATTTAAAACACAATTAAAGAGGGTGTTTTAAGAGAAAGAATGATTGGATGCACTGTTGTGTTGAGACAGGAGTGAGAAATGAGTAAAAGCATGTCTTCTGCTTGGTGTAAGTTTGTGAGCACATTTTAGATGAAGACAACAAAGATTTTTCATTTTTATATTTTTAATGGATGCATTTTGCTTTGGCTCACACTGCCAGCAGTTCATGGAAGATTGAATGACAGACCGAAACCGCTACTGCCATCTAGTGGCGAACCTAATTTTATTGTACAACTGGGCGCCTCTAAGTAAAAGCAGGTCTACATCAACTCAGACTCCTCTTTTTCTGAGCTTTACCTGATGAGTAGAGTACATAGATGTACTCCTCCACTGCTTCTAATAATAATTTAACTGCTTTCGGTTCTTGGACCAAGTGTCTAATAGAAACATGTCTGAACTTTCTGACAACTAGAGCAAAGAGAAATTGCCATGATAAATCAGCACCAATGTGAATGTGGAGCAGCGTGGAGCATAGAGCGGGTACAGTAACATAGACTCACAAAGATTCTTGTAAAACAGCTCATTTCTTTATTTTATAAATAAACGCTTCATAAATCCTGCTAACCACAGCCTGTTACCAATATGAGCAAATATATTACAACAAAACACAAACAATAATCAGGAATCAGATTTTGGAGCAACCCCGGCTCTGATACCAGAATCAATATGAGAACAGCAACTTTCTGCCATCTAGCGGCCACTCCCCAGCCTTGAAGCTGCTCTCACTTCCCTCCACAGCTGGTTCCCCATCCTGCAGTTTCAAGTGCATCATTTAAACTTGTGATCTGTAGTTTGACTCCCCTCTTTGGGTAAATCTATGACAAACTGTTTCCATGCTTTCAGATCACTTTTATAAAATACTTTTAAAAAAAGCTGCACTATCTTTGACATTTTTATACATTTATAATTTGTTATGTTCTCTTCAAAACATTCGAGCCATCAGTGCTGAAAGCGGCCTCTGGAGGCGCCGTCTTTGAATCTATGTTAATCCCAATTATGATTAACATGCTAATGATTCTTAATATTAATAAACTGGTGGAGCTTTGCCCTCTCTCTCCATCAGATGCCTGAAGTCATATCAGACTTCAGATCTGCACAGAAAAAAAAGATCAGTCGCACAAGGACACAAAGGTGGCGCTGGTCGAGGAGGAGCAGCCATGTCCTAATGAGCCAGAGAGATTATGTGTCAGGTGCTGGTAATAAAGGGCAGACTGGTTGCTGTTACTGGGAGGCTGAGGTCGAAGGACATGCTGACGTAGCAGTGCCTGATGGAGAGATTCAAATGATGCTGAGTGCAGGCTTGGAGCAGATGATCGTTCCTGGAGTCTTGAGCGCTGTGATAACTAAACCTTTGTCATTCAGGACAACAACAGAACAGCGCTGCACCCTCCTCCTTTCAGGACCATGGACAGCGCACACAGTTTTCACCACGGTGTAGTGAGCTTAGATCTAACACGTGACTGTTTTTAATGGTGGACCCACACCATTGGTCTTCTGCTTGGTGTAAGTTTGCGAGCACATTTTAGATGAAGACAACAAAGATTTTTCATGGATTTTTATATTTAATGGGTGTATTTTGCTTTGGCTCATGCTGCCAAAACAGCTCAACTTTTGTAAATCACCCGCAAAACTGACCACACCTATCAGTGCTGTTTGGGCACTGTGCTCACACGCTCCCATTTGTGATGTCTTTGTATTTTGATGAAGCCTTTGAGGTCTCTGACACTGAAACTCTACTGTGTAGAAGGAAAGTTTTCAGGCTGAATGACACCCTGGAAACAGAACGGATGAAATTTTTCATTTTTTCTCTCAACACTCAAACTCCTCACAGGGGGAAGAAGAAGACTGTGGTATAAGTTAAGAAAACCTCTGAGCTTCTTGTGTTTACTCAGCAGGGAAATCGTTGAATTAAAATTTTCTTTATTGTTCCAAATATTTACAGACCATCAAGGAATCAAGTTGTTCTTTGACACCAGCTTCAGTTCTGCCTTGGTGCAGTTTGAGAAGCAGTGCACATTTCAGCAGGTTTGTGTAGTTGGGAGAAAGTCGTGAGGGCTGCGGTTCTTGATTAATTTCTTCTGGTGCTTCGAACTGTGATCCCAGCAGCTCTGTGATGCTGTGCTGGCAGCAGGTTTTTGAAATAAGTGCATAATTCATAGAAACCAGTTTTTGATTGGGCACCAGCGCCAGATCAGTGGAAACGCAGGCGAGAGAGAGCTGGACCTGAGAAAGTCTTCACTTTAGCTTCAGGCGTGACTGAATCAGCTGTTTGTGCAGTTATTGAAATTAAAAAGATAATTTTACTGATGACTTCCTTCAACTTTAAATGTTATTTGACAATGGAAAATAAGGGTGAGGGTTTTGAGATAACAGGGTCATCTAGTGGGGAGTTAGGCTTCAATTAGTATTTCTGGTCTTAAAGTCCCTCTCAGCCTGCCTCCACAATGGGATGTCTGCAGGTGCAGATGGAGGTGAAGACAGAGGAGAGGTGGAGACCTTCACAGCAATTCGAATTCGAAGTTTACAGCTCACGCGCTGCTCAAAGCAGACCCGGATACTCTGAGAAACCCAGAGACAAAGACAATCCTTCCACAGCTTCACCTGCAGAAATCTCTGACTGAGGGCTCTCTTTCAGTCATCTTGGCTGCAGCTGAACTAAACAGAGACTTTGAGCTTTTATGGAGAGGTGAAAACACATGGCTGTGAGCCTTCATCACTGCAGGAAGTGAAGACTTCATTCTGTTTTTAGGTGATCAGCAGATTCAATTCATTAAATCACAAACCTAAAGATTCAGAGGAGCTAAAACAGGAGGAGAAACATTTAATCTGCCAAATATGACAGATTGAGTGCAGATCTCCTCACATTTACCTGCCAAATACTAAATATTTCCTCTGCCGTGTATGAGGTCATCACTGAGAGTCTCCACTGTGTTTATTTTCTGGTTAGGCTTCAACCCTGAAATAATCCAGCAGCACAAACAGCACAGCTGCTGCAGAAGAACTCACATGTTTTATATATTTATTTAAACAGAATCACAAAACATCCATTTCACCATGTTACATTACACAAACCAGAATATGATATTTATTGTTTAGTTGCGACATTCAGTCTATTTTATTGTTGGTAAAATTATTCTACAGTCTAATGAAGACATTTACAAAATATACCAAAAACCTGATTAGAAGTTGTTTCATATAAGAGATGATTAATATACACAAAAAGGATATTATTAGGTGAGCTCACCATAAAAAACCCTTCGTATGTGCATGTGTGAAAACACAAACCATTCAGTAACAATAATCCAAATCCAGTCATCAGTTTATAGAACTGTGCTTATTAAAAATTAAAAGAAGAAAAAGACCCCCAGTCAACTTATTTTGGTTAGAAAAAAACATGAGCACTCAAAATAGGAGCAGTAAATAGTTAATCTACGATTGCATGACTGGAGTGGGAAACTTTTATTTTTATACTTTATTGTTTGCATCATTCACACAATAAACTTTTATTAAGTCATATTAAAAGTTATCTTCACTCATAATACTAACATACATTCTCTTGCTGATTATTATCTCACCTGGATTTCTCTGCTGTCTGTTTATTCTGCAGGCTGTGGACAGAGAGGCTGAAGGGTGATGTGGAGGAGCAGGAGACTGCTCGGTGCCCTGAGGTCTGAGGAGGAAAAAGCCAAAGCCTGCCTGCAGGACATTTCCCTTATGGACTCATACCTGGTATCCCTTTACCCAAGAACATGCAGCATGGGTGGAGAAAGGCGAGGATACTAGGATAATTAACACCAAGGTCACAGACTGCTGACCCCTTCTTAAACAGGCTCCCTCCTCAGAGTCTGGAGAATATTTTTGGGGGGTACAGTGGGTTGGTTTTCTCCTTTTAGGTCTGGGGGTGTTCATAAAAAGGCTGACCCTGCTGACACACTGTTGACCCCTTTGGTGATTAAGCTGAAACACTTTGTCTCCAAACAAGGTTATTATAGTTAATGAAAATGAACGAAATAGCAAAAACTGAAATTGAAAAACATTTTCATTAACTGAAATAAATAAAAACGATAATTAAAAGGAAAAATAATAAATGAAACTAAATAAAACAAACTGAAATTACAGATAAAATGACCTTTGTTTTTGTGTTGGTCAGTTTATTTAAAAGCCTTCTGGACTGATATGAAATCATTTTATCCCGCTCTAGCAGTTTTTGTACTGGTCCGCTTCCTCAGCAGCTGTCTCTGCCAAGAAAGCAGCAGAGTCCCATGTGGGGTTTCTTTGAATACGATAGCAAGACAAATAAAAGCGAGTGTCTTGATGTGAATGATTAAAAAAATGCCACAGCTGATGTCTGAGAGGTAAACTGGTTTTAATGGTAGCAAAGATGCTGCTGCATTTTCACAGCACACCACATTTCATGCTCTTGAATGAAACCTTTGGACCTAAAGGGGACTGACACACACTTTATAAACTCAGTGTTTCCTCAATGAGACAATCCCATCATCTGTCTCAAACTGGCATTTCCTCTGCACAAAAATGAGGAAAATGTCATATCACTGTTGTAGATTGAAAGAAAATGACCATTATGACCCGTATCACTTAATATAAAACACAAACTAAAAATGAGAGACATGTTTATGATCAGTTCTTCCAGTTGTAAACGTGGTTTTCTCCTGAGTGTTCACTTATTGCATCGTTACTCTGAGAAGTCTTTATAGAGTCTCTCTGTCCTGACTGAAACATGCAGACCAGAATAAACACAGTTATCACAAAAGTACTGAGAAAATAAATGAGGTCGGCTCACAGCACTGATAGGACAGTGATGGATTCTTTGTTTGGTCTCAATAAGAAAATCATCATCATTACAGCAGCATCAGATCATCATCAAAGCTGCTCTGACCTAATGTAACTGTATGATATACTGATGACTCCATGAACACAGCACCAGCGCTCACACTCCACCCAATACTTTGATGTAATGATGACGAGAAGAGAGGAAACCAACGACTCCCTGATGATGATGATGATGATGATGATGATGACGATGATGACTGCTTCACCAGATCTCAAACTGCTCGTGCTCCTTAAAGGCTTCTCTGTGCACGATGTTGTTGCTGAAGAGTCTAGAAAGAGACCAAAGCAGAGAGCAAAGGTCACTCATTCACACAAAACAACATGAATTCATGTGAGCTCAGACTGAGAATGATTCCTCTGAGAGTCTGAGAAGAAGCTTCTTCACAGATGCTGCACTGATTCATGTTGGCTCACCGCACACAGTTTATGGAGGGGTTGGTGGAGAGCAGCTGGAGTAACGCAGCAGTCGAAGCATCAGTGAGCCGATTGTAACTCAGACTGTAACACAAACACAACAAGTGACACTAATTTATCTGCACATCATGTTATTGAAGTGTGTGTGAACAGGGCTGATGTTTGTTTGTGCCTCCCAGAGAAGGATCAGTGTGCGACACTCACTCCAGGACTTGGACTTTGTGCAGATGTGTGATGAGGGGGAGCAGCAGCTGGTCAGTGAGATAACAGTGACTGAGGTCCAGCTCTGTCAGGACTTCATATGAGTCCAGCATCTGGACCAAAGCCCCACAGACCCTCTGATCCAGGGTGGTGTGGCTGAGATCCAGCTCTCCACCCAGAGCTCTGCACAGGGACACCGCCCGCCTCACTGTGTCCCTCTCACTGTTCACAGGAAGCAGAGACAGCAGCTGGAGGAGGACAGTTTTACTGACTCTAAACAGGACAAACAGAGCAAAGAGAAACTGTCAGGAGGCATCAGCATCAATGTGAACAAGCTTCTGTCTGGTTTAGATTCTTCAGTGGTCTCTCCCACCTGAGGCGAACCCTGTGGGGGACAGGAAACAGCAGGTCCAGCACGCTGTCCTCCACCTTACAGTCTCGCAGGTCGAGCTGTGTGTCCTGGCTGCTGTGTTTCAGGATGGTGGAGACGGCCCTGCAGTCATCAGCAGTCAGACATGGAGGCTCAGTCTGATCCTCCTCTGGTAGCTCCACATAGGAGGAGCAGGACAGATCCAAGCTGTGCTGCAGAGCTCTCAGCAGGCCTGATGCTGCCTCCTGCTGGGCATCACAGGCAGCACAGCAGTTGATGAACCTCAGCAGCTGATTCCTGTCAACACTGCAAGGAAAACCCATGCAGAAATATTAGATGATGAAGAGGACACTGGAGATTATTTTAACGGGTCTATTTAGGCTTGTGAATTTCCCTTTCAGCTCACTGTTGGAGGATCTGATCGGCAGCTGCTGTTAATGTAGTAGGTAGAAAGTTAAATGCTGACTTTTCCAGGAAACTGGACTTCATATGCTCATGTTAAATAAAGTTTACCACTGATATCTGACCTGAGGTGAGAAACTTTGTGCAGCATGAAGAGGATGGACTTTATTCCCTCTGTTGGTATGGAGGTCCACAGGAGGTTCAGTTTAACTCTGACTCCATGTTTGAGGATGAAGATCAGAGCAGCACAGTCCACTGAGTCCAGCTGTCTGCAGCTCAGGTTGATCACATGATCAAATGACCTCAGTAAACTGGGTACAGCATGACTGGCATGAACTTTATGGAGCTCTCTGATGGAGGTCATCACAAAGCTGGGACTGGGCCTGAAAACATACAGTTTATTTCCAAGAGCACTTTGTTTAAAGGATCCATAAACTGCTGATTAAAGATCAAACTAAATTCACCACCTTTTAAACACAATCCTGTCCAGAAAGGGAAGCAGACGTGTGGTTTCCTCCTGTAAGAAGAGGTTCTTCCTCAGGTTCACAGTGATGGTCTGAGCTGACGACTGCTGCAGCAGATAGAGAAGCAGCTCCCAGTTCAGACAGCAGGAGCTCAGGTCTCCACCAAGCTTACTCAAGAAGGACAATGTCAAGTTCTTGTCCTGGACTTCATGGAGGAGGACCAGAAGCTGCTGGAAGTTCTTTTCACTCAGTCTAAAGATGAAAAATTAAGAGTTAGTCTTTTTTTAAAAATATATATTTAGTTTGATTTCTGACACTCAGGAAATACATTTACTTGATTGTTAGAGGACCATCATGAAGCAGAAGGGTAATGAGACACTGAGCAGGGATGCAGGTCTCAGTCAGGTCTAACCGTCCGACTGTCCAGTATCTCAGCAGGGAAGCCAAACCACTGACAGCCCTCAGTATTACTCTCTCTGATGGTTGGACTTTCTTAGACACCAGAGACAGCTCTTCAAATGCCAATGGACAGACCACTGTGCCTCTTCTTACCCACTGAGACAGGAGCAAGGACATGTTGATGGAAAGCCTGAAGATCGAAGAGAGAAAAGAGCAGAAATGAGCAATAACTAAGGTTTGAAAAAGGACAGAAGATAAATATTGTTATATGAGTAAGTTAATTATTTAAATTCCTGCCTCAGACTGTGTAGTTGTGTTGTTTGTCTAAAGAGGAGAGCGGCTCCTCTGACAGACATCCTGCTGGGTGTGAGGATGAGATCCACTTTAGAGCCACACAGTTTGAGAACTGTGCCCACAGAGCAGCAGGTTCTCCTGGGTAAGACTCCTGTTAACAGCAGCTGGAACCCCAGGAGCTGCAGCAGAGACTCCAGCTGCTGGGCCTCCTCTCTGGATCTGGCAGAGACGGATGAACACACTCTCTGGAAGAACTCTGGACCAGCGCTAAAACACCAAGAGGATGAAATGTGAAAACAGAGGCTGAGCCACATTATTA
>JAMQGT020013188.1:0-78340 GCA_024447675.2 Pterophyllum scalare | reverse complement strand
CTCCCACCTCTGTTTTGATGCCAAGAAGAAGAAGCTGCTTCAGAGAAGTGGGCTTCATGGTCTCGGTGCGCAGGCTGCCAGTCACGCTCACACACTGCAACAGGTTTTCACTGCCACAATCAAAACAGTGAGCAAAATCTTTGATGATGGATTGTTGTTTGGAAGCGTGCCATATTACTACATGCTAAGGTGTGTTATTAAAGAAAAAATTGATATTATTTATTTTTCTGTTTTGATGACATCCCAAGCTTTTGTTTCAAAAAGTTTATTTATTTTCCAGTGGACAAAATCTTTACTGTTATACACTTCTTTCTCATAGGGAAATTTTTTTCTCCCCATATTTCTGTCTCTGGCTCTTGAGTGCCGTGGCTCTGTCTTGTCCCTGACAGAGAGCCTTAAAAATATTATTAGAAAGTGCCTATTAATTTAACTTTCAAACAGCTTTATGTGGATGTTACCTTTTCATTTATTATTTTTAATATATTATTATAATATTATTCACAGTGTAGTGTACAGCAGAGACATTTTAGTTTCCAAATTATGAGACTGGGCTGCTTGTCTGTGATTTGGAAGTTTGTATCCGTTTGTGACTCTGCAGAGATTAAAGCTGTGATCCAGTCTCAGCCTGTGACCGATGTTTGATTTGACTGAAGGCTGATACATTTGAACCCAACCGTCAAACTCTGATTAGATTCACAGTGTGAAGTTCACAATTCTCTAAACAAATAAAATTGTAATGACAAACGTGAACAGCTGTACTTATTTCAGACATGAATGTTTACAAACATAACATTTATTGCAAGTATTTGGCTTCATAAAGCGCCCTGATGTTGGCGTGTATGTTCATATTTAGATCATTTTGTGGGCTGAAATTGTTACGGTGGACCTGAGTTGGCCCAGAGAAAGTAAACACATGTTAATTGGAGTAATATTCAGGTGATGGCCGTGAAATGTCAACAGACTGAAACAGACAACCGTGACACGTGAAATGCGCACACAATGACGTCACCTCATTCACCGCTAGCTGTATGGTACATGATCATTTATGTAAACAACGTTTAAAGACGCCGCCACGGCTCTGCAGCTGTAATTGTTTATAATCGTCATATATTTTGTTCGTTATGAACCCTGAAGATGTTTTTTAAACGGTCTGAAAAGGCCGTTGTTATGGTGGTTGTCATGGACGCTGCAGTAGCGTGTGGGGCTAACCTGGCGCGTCCGGTTCCTGCTGCTAGCTGTCTGCCGCAGGAAGGCTGCGTCCCATTTCAAAGAGCCGCCGCTCCGCCGTAACTCCGGCTCAAACACCACGTTATTCTTTAAGGAAAGGCCTTTAATAGCCACTGATGACACACACACCTATATGCACGTCACTGTGTGACTTCACTAAAACCTCTAAAGTATTGTTTATAAAATGGAAAATGAACCGGGCAGGGATCTGATGATGGAGACGCAGTTACAGCTGACGTTTTAGCATGACTCCCTGTACATTCATACCATTCATCAGAGCAGAGTTTAGACTGCACAGTGCGCTCACTGTTACTGTGTCAGCTTTGAGCCTGCTGCCTTCATGTGTGTTTACTGCTGAGGTTTGAGGGGGCAGGTGGAGTCCTCTCGTCCTTTGACCTGCTCACGGCCATCTCATCGTCTCCATGCAAGGAGCCTGCTTTGGTTTTAGTTAGCTTTTATATGTTTGAACCAAATGTTAGATATGACTATGATGGGCCAGAGACCTGCAGGGTGCACCTTAACTTTCACCCGAGGATCCCAGGATAGAGTCCATCCCCACCAAGACCCTGGCTGGATCAATGGTGAGAATGAAGACTGATACTCATTTTGGATATTAAATAATCCACTTATGCAATTTCCTATATATTTGTTGGATTCAGCAAGAGTAATATGGATGACATTCAGAGTCTGAATTCCTAACCCTAACCCCAGCTCAGCATACAATGATGCCCTGGATTGCCAGTATCATTAGTTTGAGAAGGAGAGTCGTTTTGGTCACAGTTTTGATTATAAAATAAAAAGAAAAACATAAACAAACAAAAAAGCTTAACATTAACGAGAGGATTAGGCTCCTTATTTATGATGACTTAGACCAATAGTTCATATTCTATTGTAAATTGTGTCATTTCGTTGTATGTCTATGGTCACCACCACAATAAAAAAAAAAAATTGTACATGAATTTGACTGACAGTATTATCAATAGCATAAGAGCACATTTTTCTAATATTTTATTAAAGATTTGATCCTTATTAATATCATATTGTGTATAATGCCAGAATGATTTTTCACAGCTCCTGCTTTATACACAACTTGACTGAGAGCTCTTGACCGATGATCTTTCTGTACAAGCCTGAGCCCAGAAGGAGGGTCAAAACAGGTGACCTCTCCGACCTGGGGTTCGATAACAGGTACGACCAGTCACAGGGTCTCAGTGAAGAACCAAAACACCCTTAGTGATCAAAGGTCAAAGAGCTCACAGGCAGAAAACAATTGATTGTAATGTTTCATTTTCAGTTATGCTATGTTCAGTAGTATGACTCATAGGTACTTCCATATTTAATCTTTGAACAAATGCTGGATAGGTTGTAATTGTATAGAAATGTATTTTTATTGAAATAAAGTATATACATAAAGTGAAAACTTTATCTATATACACATATATACTTTATGCCTGTTGTTCTGAGAACCTGAGTTCTTCAGTTTTTCAGGCCAATTTAAAATAAATCCTATACAGTGTCAGTCAAAAGTTTGGACACATTTACCCATTCATATGAATGGATGAGTGTCTCCAAACTTTTGACTGGTATTGCACCCCAACAATTAGATGATCCCCTATGAACAAGCACAAGGCAACGGTGGGGAGGAAAAACTCCCTTTAACAGGAAGAAACCTCCAGCAGAACCAGGCTCAGGGAGGGGCAGCCATCTGCTGCGACCGGTTGGGGCTGAGGGGAAAACGAGCACACACATCTGTGACTTGGGTAATACAAGCAACATGAGGCTGTTTGGACTGTAGGTGGAAAACAGCACTCCATTATTTAAAGGGAACTGGACCGTGCTGAAAGTGTCAGTAGTGTTGGAGGAGACTGCAGCCCAGTCCCATGAAGAACAGCTGATTCATGCATTGAGGCGGCCTAGAAATTTGAAAAAAAAGTAGAAGGCCCCTCACGGCAATGCCCAAACCTACAAGTAGCCATTTGGCACTGGGAAACCACGAACCAGGCGGTTCTGCATCAGGATTCCTCAATTTTTCAGAGTCAGCCAATATCTGTTCTTCCTGGAGCAAACTCAGCTGATCCTTAAGATCTTGCACAGTTTTCCTGAGCTCTAAATTCTCTTCCTGTAGTTTGTCTTTGTGCTCCTTCACCTCCGTCAGCTCAGCAGCAACACGGCTGTTTAGAATAAGGAGATCATCATGTTCTTCCTGAATTTTGTCCATTTTCTTCTGAACTGTTTTAATCTCTTCCTCCATATTTTCTCTCAGAGATTTCAGTTTGGGCCTCTTTGTTCAGCATACAGTCTCATCCACCTGCCACTCAAGAGCATTTATTTTTTCTTTCAAATGGCTAATCTCCTTGTGATTGTCCTAAGAAAGTCTTTGGTGATGGCCGAGTTCATCGGTGAGACTCTTGTTTTTCTGAGTTAAGATTCTTATTTTCCTCAAGAGTGTGAATCCTTGCCAACAAATATTCGATTCTGTGTGACGATGTGGTCAAGGCCTTTTTGGTATTTTAATTAGTTGTTCCGACAACGCCACCAGAGGGAATTTCACCCTCTGGAATATATTAATTTGGGTTTTTATTGTAGACCTAAGAATACCTTAAATGCACAGGTTCGAAATTTGACAGGAACAGAGATATGGTTCTGGAAATATAATTTTGTTTATTGATAAAATTAAAAATAAGGCTGCTACAGTGATGGTGCTCATGCACCCTCAAAGTAAACAATACGGCAAATAAAAACCAAACTGGACTTACCAGTAGCAGGGGACCTCAACAACAGAAAGAAAACCAAAAATAATCACGACAATACACACAACACAGCAATCTCTCCCCAAGTGCTGTACAGGAATGTGACCACAAGCTAGACAAAACCCCACCACCAAGAAGGGCCCACACTGCTACCTGGCTCGTCAGTCTCCACTTACGCCTACAGACACAAAAGAAGAAAAAGGAAAATAATTAAAAACCAATAAAAATGCTCACAATGAGGTGCAATAATCACACAAATGAGAACCTTATCACAATTTAGCAGCAGAAACTAAAAATTAAACACATTCTAAAATACTGAATATAAAAAATAATCACAGTGAGGTTTAAAAAGAAAAGCACTTAAAACCTGAACATAAAACAACCAAAAATCACAATTCAGGAGGACGCCAAGCTAGTATCTATACCACCACAGCATCACAGTCAGTTCCAGTACGATGCATTGACCAGTGGCGATATACTTAATCCAGGTGGATAATACTTTGTTAGCAAGGCGTCACAATATCTGCTTCCGGACGAGACAGGAACCCTTCGTCCAGACAGTAAACCTCTAGGCAAAACAGCAGGCTGGCGATAAGGGGAAAAATCACTGCTGGCATGGATAAAATAATCCAGTTTTACAAAGCCAGGAATCCTAAAGAGAAAACAACAAGTTACCTTATGACCCATTATACTGAAACTATTACCATTTCAGGGCCAGCCTATTGCCATTAGGTAACTTACCAGAGAGGTAAAGTCACAGATACACCGTCGCGCTAAAAGCCAAGGCTTCTGTTCCGCGGCTACACTGCAATTAAATGCACGTCACTAACGCTCACACACCCTCAGTAGTTTCAAAGCGCTACCTGTTGAATCACACGATGAGTTACATTCGACAGGGCTGCTCTGTTACTACCGCACATGCTTCGTCCACAGCAAAAGGAATCACAAGGCCCGCAAACTGCCTGCCTTTATCCAAGCGGATGCCACTTTACAATCAAGCACAGGTGTGGTATGATGTCATGTGATGAGAGCGAGCAGCAAGAGGGAGAGACAAAAGGGAGCATTCATGCACCACAACCCAGGTCGGCCACATCTGCTTCCTGTTGTGTTAGCAGAGATTCAAGCCCAGCCACCTTTTCCCTCAGTAACGCCTCACTTTGCTTTGGTTCCTCGAGTCTCTCAGGTGGATTTTCCAAACATTCCTTGTTCTGCTCCGCAGGTGCAATGTTTACCTGGCTGTCAGCAGCAGTCGCACATTTCTCATCGTCAGCCTGAAGCTCCACAGGCTCAGTTATTTCTCTCCTCACTGACTCATGCAGTGATTTGTCTTTTTTGGCTTTCCTCTTTGGCATTGTTTTGTCGTTGGTTTGTTGGCTCAATGACTTCAATACTGAAGGCTGATATTGCTTTAATAAATCTCCTGATTTGCAAAACACAAACTTGTTGAATTTGGTCTATATCTACCCTCTGGTGACACACCCCCTGCAACGTCACTGTCCAGCGCTTTGACGGGCGATGACGTCATCCTACTTCAAAGCGACTCTGGTCAGCTCTTTTTATTGCGGAAGTTACTGCTACGATCAAAGGCAGCATTCTAAAATGTCCATTTTAGCTCCGAGCATTGTAGCCATGGAAACAACAACATCTGTATGGAAGTGTTTTCTCTGCAACAATCCCAGCAGTGATAATAATTATAATAACAATTTTCTTTTTCAGCGTATTTATTTTTGTGGTATTACATTTTTTTATTGAGCTGTTCTACTTTAAGTAAACTTGTTAGAGGTTTCAATCTTTTGTGATTTTATTTTATTTTTTCCGACTCTGCACATGGTGGTCAGGATGTCCGTGGATAATGTCCTGTTTTATATGTATTTACTTGGTCACGCCGTTGGGATTAATCTGGGATATCCCGCTGACTGCTCAAAATTCCATAAAGACCGGGATAATTTGACCGATCAGACATTTTGACGGCAGGAGCAGATTCCGCTCCGTCTTCCGCCTTTCCCTCCCCGGTTTCTCCACTTTGCGCTAGTTGCGCTTCGCTCAGGTACCTTTGTGCACGTTTCTCTGCCCTCCGCCTGTTTGTTAATCTTCAATATGAATAAATAAGGCGACTGCAAAGGATATTTTTTCTCGTTTTGTGCCCCCCTCTTTGCCTGCCCTAAAACAACTCTTTCTGGTAGGGGTCCACTGCTTCCTCCACGTATTTATTGGGAGTCCCAGCGTACCGGCTCCGGCTCCAGCCACGTCGGCCAGGAATGCAGCGGCTGCCGCTGTTGTGGCCAAAAGTGATCGTTTGCCGTCTTAAAGCAGATGTGTTAATATCAACACAAGTGGTGTCGGTTTAGAACACATTAATGTATCAATATAAGGACCACACAAGATGTGTAATCTTTGACACAGTTATTGATTAAATATTGACACAATGTATTTATATTCTTCTGGCTGTCATTACAGAGTGCTTTTATGGCTGTAATTGTAATTGTCTATTCTAATTGCTTCGTCTATTCCCTGGTGTTGGGATTCTTCTTCTGTTCACGTTTTCAATATACATAAGGTTAAGCAAAACCCCCCCAAAAAGGGTAAGCATGAAACATGAGAAAATAAATGCAGAAGAAAAGACAAGTTAACTATGTGTGGAGAGAAGGAAAATAAATAAATAAATAAATAAAGTTACATTAAATTGGGGTCATCTTAAAATCAATAAAACTTATTGCACAGAGCAACTAATTTAAGGGCTTTCTTGTCATTTGCAATTTTTTGCGATTTAGCCAGGAGTCTAAATTTGTTAATCCATCTGTTTATACATGGTTTAGCTTTAAGGTGTCTGCATTTGTGAATATAAAATCTCCCTAATAGTAACACTGTCCTGACAACAAAGTCCAAATTGGAATTCTCAATAAAGGTCCCATATTTGACTACAGTGACTGATAACAGTGGTAATTGAATCCCCCTGAACTGCAGCCAGCTCCACATGTCATCCCAGAAAGTCTGCACCACCCTACAATAGAATCCTGATCCAGGCCTTCAATATCACTTTGGCAGAACACACAGGTGTTTACATCCAGATTAAATTCCAGGCTCAGGAATTCATTAGTCGGGTAAATCTCATTAAGGATATTGAAGTTAACTTCTTTTACGTTCGGGGGAAGAGGAAGTGAAATGCAGTTTCTTCGTATAGCCTTAAACGGTATAGCCTTAATCTCAAATTCTCTCAGAAAATAATTTCTTTTAACCGAGTTAGGAATGACTTCATTCAGCAAAGTAGTTCTGATCATCTTGTTGTGAATCTGCTGTCACAAACGTGAATTCCTGCTATGCAGAGCTGCCTCAGTCCCGGAGAAATCTTGGAGTGCACAATATCTTATTTAGTCGCTGATGTCAAAGGGATTTGGATGGCTTTGGTTAGTGCTTTATACCTCTTAGCTGTACATCTAACATTGAACTTCTCACAGAAAGCTCATGCTGTAACAGATCAGCCTTCTCTTTTTTTTTTTTTTTTTTTTTAAGCCTGTCATGTCCGGCAGATCTTGCAAACAGAACAGTGATCTGAATGCATTATTATGCCAAGCATATTTACTATTCAAGATGAGCTTTATATGTTCTCTATAGGCTCCTCTTATTAGTGTGTCTCCTTTATTTTATTGGTGTTAATTTTAACATATTGTGACACTGAGTTCGATTTAACATCTACAAAATCAGACCTGACAGGCTTAGGAAAGAAAAGGGGAGAAAGAAAGAGGGGAAAAGAGAAGAAGAAGACAAAAAAATAGCACCAGTGAGTAAACCAAATAAATCATCACTTTATAAAACATGAAAGATGCTGTCAAAATTTGCAAAGTTAAGATTGTGTGGGCAATACAAAAAATAAATAAAGTTAAATTAAATTAAAAGAAAAGAAAAGAAGCAGAAGCATGGTTACACAAACCAACCATTTTGTGTTGTGATTACAAGAGCATTTTCTGTCATGAAATGTACTTACCAATGAGGGCAGAATGACATAGCTCCGCCCACCAGAAGCTAGAGGCGTGCACGAAAGCCCCAGGAAGCCCAGGCCACTAGCAGCCCACTACGACCTATGAACACCCGCCGCCACTCATTCCAAAGACAACCGCACCCCCACCCCAGCAGACGGGAGAGGGAGGCCTTAGACGGAGCCCCCTCCAGCCGAGGAGCAAGGGCCCCAGGGAACCCGAGGTGATGAGAAGCCAGCCCCCCCTCCAGCAGCAAGCCCCCCATACAGGCCGATGGCAGGGCTCCAGAGCACCGGGCATCAGAGGACCACCCGACCCACACAGAGCCCCCCCCACGCCAAAGAAGCCAATGCAGCCCCGTGCCACAACCCCCAGGGGAGCAGGTCAACTCCCACATCAGAACATCCAGCCCCACCCTGCAACCCCAAGGCACCCACACCCCGGGGGGGTGGGGAAGCGGCGACCAGCGAGGAGCGGCCAGGAGGCAAGACACAATGCCCAGACCCAGGTCCAGCCAAACAAGCACTCATACATGCCCGCAAGTCAGATCAGCCTTCTCATTGAAGGGACAAAACGTATTTCCTGAATCACCCTGAGTCCCTGCGTGTTCGTTAATTGGGAGGAATTCACTAGTCAGTCCCTGGATCACAATCGAGGAGATGTTTAATACACGCACGCACACGACGTCACACAAAGTGTTACAGAGTACTCTGGGACAGAATTGTCGAAGCTGCCTAATACAGTCAGTCGGTGCAGCTCCACACAAGTCTGACCCCGCTCTCTATCTCAGTCCACTTTTATACACAGGGCTCGACAACCCTGTTACACAGTTACTGAAATATGCAAGATGTCGCCTTGTACGGCGGGAGACGTGTAGCATGCTTATCAGTTCCTTCTCCTGCGCCCTTCGCTGTCGCCGGCTATCGGCCTCATCTGGGTCCTGTAGGCACCAAACATCAGACCAAAACACACATTCTTTTCCACTAACTCATCCAGCATGTGGTTTTCCTGCCTTGCAGTCTCATTTCTGTCTCCTGTGCAGTGTTATTTCAACACCTTCACCTTGTTGTGAAGATTAATGCTGTGATATGCTACTTGATGCTGTAGTTCTATTTAAATTGTTATATTTATGGTATGTCTACTGTGCTGTGTGTTGTGAGGAGTAAAGTTATGTTTATATGTTAATTTCCAGTAAAGACGAACCTGCTGATGAAAAGCTGAGAGTCTGATCGGTAAAGAGCTGCAATCAAAGTCACAGCGTAACATCAAGTCTGTTCCACCCATTGCGTCCAAAATTACATTATGAATAATGCTCCAAAAAGAGTGCCTGTTCTTAATAAACGACCTTAACCATTTTAGTTTTAACACACTGTTCATCACATCAGAGTCAATGACATCAGCCCCACCCTCTTCATAGTTTTTAACCATATCGCTCTGTCTTATATATTGACACTTATTCCTCCGTTTGAACTTAAAATTTAGACTATTTATGGTTTTAATCATCTTCTTCGATATGGGCAAAGAAAAGGCTGGATAGAATAATTTGATTTCTCAGACTTTTTATCTGATTTAGTGCTCAGTTCAGATAAAATCATTATAGTGGGTGATTTTAACATCCATGTAGATGCTGAAAATGACAGCCTCAACACTGCTTTTAATCTATTATTAGATTCAATTGGCTTCTGTCAAAATGTAAAGGAGCCCACCCACCACTTTAATCATACTCTGGATCTTGTCCTGACATATGGCATAGAAACTGAAGACCTAACAGTATTCCCTGAAAGCCCCCTCCTGTCTGATCATTTCTTAGTAACATTTACATTTACTTTAATGGATTACACAGCAGTGGGGAATAAGTTTTATTACAGTAGGAGTCTTTGTGAAAGTGCTGTAACTAAGTTTAAGGATCTAATTCCTTCATTATTATGCTCTTCAGTGCCATGTGCCAACACAGTGCAGAGCAGCTACCTAAACTCTGCTCCCAGTGAGGTAGATTATCTCATCAATAGTTTTACATCCTCACTGCGTACGACTTTGGATACTGTGGCTCCTCTGAAAAGGAAAGCCTCAAATCAGAAGTGCCTGACTCCGTGGTATAAATCACAAACGCGCAGCTTAAAGCAGATAACCCGTAAGCTGGAGAGGGAATGGCGTCTCACTAAAGTAGAAGATACTCATTTAGCCTGGAAAAAGAGTTTGTTGCTCTATAAAAGAGCCCTCCATAAAGCTAGGACATCTTACTATTCATCATTAATTGAAGAAAATAAGAACAACCCCAGGTTTGTTTTCAGCACTGTAGCCAGGCTGACAAAGAGTCAGAGCTCTGTAGAGCCCAGTATTCCTTTCACTTTAACTAGTAATGACTTCATGGATTTCTTTACAAATAAAATTTTAGACATTAGAGAAAAAATTATTCAAAACCATCTCCAAGGTTTATCTTCATGTTCGGCTGCTTTCAGCACTGCTGGTATTTGTTTAGACTCTTTGGCTCCAGTTGATCTTTTGGAGTTAACTTCAATAGTTACTTCCTCCAAACCATCAACATGTTTATTAGATCCCATTCCTACTAGACTGTTCAAAGAAGTCTTTCCAATTATTGATGCCTCAATCTTAAATATGATCAATCTGTCTTTATTAGTTTATACTTCACTCTGTATTTAATCATTATTATTAATCTCTGTCTCTCTTCCACAGCATGTCTGTTGTCCTGTCTCTCTCCCCTCAGCTCCAACCGGTCACAGCAGATGACTGCCCCTCCCTGAGCCTGGTTCTGCTGAAGGTTTCTTCCTGTTAAAAGGGAGTTTTTCCTTCCCACCGTCGCCAAGTGCTTGCTCATAGGGGGTCTGTTTTGACTGTTGGGTTTTCTCTGTGTTATTGTAGGGTCTTTACCCACAATACAAAGCGCCTTGAGGTGACTGTTTGTTGTGATTTGGCGCTATATAAATAAAATTGAATTGAATTGAACTGAATAATCTGGACAAGCTGTCAATCTTGGATAACAAGATCCTCCCAAATATTGTTGTGTCCCTCTGCAGCCACCTGTTTAAAATTGATTTACACTTTTCTATATTGCCACATATATTCCTGTTTTCTGTTACTAATATGCAATATACAGATTAAAATGGAAGTAAAATATTTGGGCATTGTAATTTCAGAGGATACATTGACTGCAGGGGCACTCATGCAGAGATAGTATCTCACATTTATTTAGATTCAGTTTTAGACCTGATGCTTTGGAGAAGTGGTTCATGACTTGTAAGGCTGAAGGGAACCTGGTTCTCCATTTCCAAAAACAAGGTGGTGCCATCTGCAAACTGACTTATTATTATTTGTTTCCTCTTTTAACCTCAAATCTTGAGCGAGTGCCGTGTCCTAGCAAAAAGGAGCTATCGATTCCCTTATTTAACATCCCTCTAACCTTAATAAATTCCTCTCCAAATCCCAAGTACTGTAAGGTTTTCACAATGAACTTATGTTCCACTGAGTCAAAAGCTTTATAAAAATCTGAGAATAAGATATATCCTTTCTCTTGAATTATTTCACTATAATCAAAATGTATTTATTTTTGAATCTGAGGAAGATGGCCATTGAAGGCAATTTTGTTTCAAAACTGCTTTTGCGCACACCACACTAAAACAGATGTGTGTGTGTCTGTATATGGAGTTAAGCTGTGGAACACCTTGGAGTTTAAATTTAAGTGTTAAGCAAATGTATAAGGAAGAAAAATTGGAATATTATACAACAAATTATGCTAAATAAGTTTAAAATTATGTAAGGCAGGATCTTTTTATTTCTTACATATTTTGTGATTGTAGGGTAAGGACTGGGATTGATCCGTTCATAAAGCAGTTGTTTTCTTTCAGCATGTTTGAAAAGGGACAGGTATTACAAGATTTTTTTTCTTCTTGTTCCTTTTTCATTCATGGAAAAATGTATGCTTTATTTGATGTTTGTCTGTTTTTTTTCTGTCTTTTTTTGTTTTGTTTTATTTTGTTTAAAGGGAAATGGAGAGAAAAAGAAAAGGACAAACTGCTGCATCATGTTATGACATGAACGAAATAAAGAACATGATTATGAGATTCACTCACTGAATTCCATCCACCCTTATGCTAGCTTTACACCGCCTAAGGTTTGAAAATCAGCCGTCATAGCTCATCTGCTGATATCATGTTGGTTAAATCCACAAAGAGCAGCAGCACAGATCAGCTGATCACAGCCTGTGCACAAAATCTACTGGAGCTCAACACGGAAGTGATTGTGACTCATTTCTAAGTGATTCTTTCCCCCACACTGCACCATTACAGCTGAACTTAGAGATGAATCAGCACTAGAGTCGCTTTTAACACAAGTATTTGTACTTCTACTTAAGTGACAAATGTGTGTACTTTTGCCACCTCTGGCCTGATGTGAGAAAAGTTTGGGTTACGTTTGCTTTGTTTGTGCTGCAGGTGAGAGTGATGTTCACTGACAGCCTGCACTGGAAATCCAAATTTTTTGCATCAGGGTCTGTCATTGGATCCAGTTTAAAGTGTGAGAATTTGCAGCCGTCACCTTGGAAATGAGCAGCAGCACTCGAATCCTTAAGTTAAATTCAAGTGTTTCTTTGCCACAGACTGATGGACTCCATGCCACGCCGCATTGCTGCAGTAATCCATTCAACAGGAGACCCAAGCAGTCTGAAGTAATATTCTAATTTCTGAGATACTGAATTTGGGGTTTTCATTAGTTGTCAGTTATAGTCACCAAAATGAAAAGAAACAAACATTTGAAATATATCAGTCTGTGTGTAATGAATGAATATAATATACAAGTTTCACTTTCTGAATGGAATTAGTGAAATAAATAAACTTTTTCATGATATTCTAATTTTATGACCAGCACCTGTACATGTGTGAAATCACACAGATGCAGCACTTCGGCTACAAGTTTATTTCTGACCATCGCTAACATCAGCTGATTTTCCCAAGTCAGCACGAAGGGAAAACTTTTTAAGTACTTCAACAAGTTCTTGTCACCTCATTGCATACACTTTTTATGTAGCTTTTGTATGTAGTGGCACTGTGCACAAACTTTGGTTTGTGCTTGGTGTGGACACTCCATCACAAACCTCTGATGCTTAGAGTTGGAGAATTTGGCCCTAGAACAGGTTTTGAGATGCCCCTGCAGCAACAGCTTTTTTCAACGGTCGTGCTCTTCCCTCAACCAAGAATACTTTGTTAAATTTTCAATAATCAATCAAAGAATGCAAAACAATTCTCGAACACCATCTCTTCCTTCTAAAGAGGACGTCTAGGTGGCCTCGAAGAAATACACTGAGCCAACGGAAAACCTACGTCTCAGACGTCAGCACAAGTTTCATTCTGGAACTATTTTTAACGATCATTCAAACGACCGTTTGATGTTATTGACACTTTTAGTCCTTTAGTTTTAGCTGCTGGTTCCAGTCAATATTTAAAACTAAAGTTAAATCACGTGAATTTGTTAGTTCTAATTACCTTTTTAAAAATGAAAAGATTACAAATACAGTAAAAAACAAACAAACAAAAAAAACCCACAACCACCTGCAGTACCTTTAAAGTCCATCGGGGGCAGCTGTGTGTAAGTTTCAACACTGCCCAGCTTCACACTCCCATAGGGAGTCTCCATCTGTTTACTTTTGGTCAAACTGGACAACAAACATTTAAAACGATAAACTGAATAATATTTTTTAGGAAGCTGCAGGAGCTTCCTGCAGCTTCCTAAAAAATGTAATGTAAAATTAGCATGGACCATGGAGCCACAGTATGCTAGGCTGAAATAAACCAGTAATCCTTTAAAACCAGGCCGGTCAGTTCTCTCTCTCGTGTATTTCTTTGACTATTTTTTTATTTTATTTTATGCCCTCTGTGCACTGTTAGATGTTGATAATACAGCTAATGCTCCGCTGGAGCCACAACACAGAAAATAACCCACAAAAAGGAGCAGATTGTTTCTGTGCTTCTATTTACAAAGACACAAACACACACACACACCCTAGGTCAACCCCCTTGGATCAGTATTATTACATCTGGTTCATTGCTGAGCAAATCCCTTCTATATTTTTTTTTTTCAAGTTAGCAAGAGAATGGATGAGAAAGACGATTAGGGAGTATAAACCGGTGTGTGTGTGTGTGTGTGTGTGTGTGTGTGTGTGTGTGATGGTTGAAAACATGCTAGCTGAGCTATGGCAAGCAGCAGCTCGTGCTGCTCTGCTGTAGACTGGAAACGAGAGGGAAAACGTTTCATTCGAAAAGAAGGCCCATGACTCACAGCGTAATTCCCAACATTTGCTGTGTAATTCCTATGAAGTGGGTGCATTACAGTATTGCCATTCATCTTCTGTGTGTGTATGTATATATATATATATATATATATATATATATATATATATACACACACACATATATATATACATATATATATGTATATATATATATATATGTATATATATATATATATGTATATATATATATATACATACATATATATATATATATACACATACATACATACATACACACACACACACATACATACATACATACATACATACATACATATATATATATATATATACAAAATACTATTTTTTTTGTAGTATTTTGTAATATATTTATTTTTATCTTTTGTAGTAAAGGACACACTGCACACCGTGCCAAGATATGCATAAGTTTCTCGTTAATAGTGCTTTGCAAATCACTTTATTGATGCAAAAATGCAGTTTGTTTCCGTTGGCTTTTTTTTTTTAGATTAAACTGAAAAAATGGGAACAAATAATATGTTTTTATGGCAGGTTGCTAGTACCAAAGCGCAGTTCAAAACTGGTACTTTGCTAAGTTGTCAGTTATGTGCAGACACAACACTGCTTCATCTGGTAGGTGTCTTCTTTTTGGGCTTGGATGATTCATAGGTCAGTGTTAAGCAGCTTAACAACAACAAAAAAATTCATTTGAAAATGATCAGGTCCAAGGACTGGGATGGAAAACGAATGATAAAGCAACCAGTGTCCAAGTATTCCTCAAGACCACTTTGAAAATGATAATAAAATCTGGACCCGTGGAAGAAAAATAAAAATGACATTTGGTACTCACCTGCTCCTGCATCTGATCCTGGACTTAAAGAATAATCTACTGTGCCTCTTTACTTGTGCCATCTATTTTTTGTGATTGCATCCCCCTCTCCTCAGCTCTCCTCCCCTTCCATCCCCCCTCCATCAGCAGGAGACGCTCCACATTCGTTACCTCTGAGGCCGTTTTTAGCTGTGTCCTTGTGTGGTCTAAATAGAAACCACAGGTCATCAGATACTCTCTGAGGAAGATCAGCAGCTTTGTGGAGCTTCATTTAACCTCCCATCGTGTGAGGGCACTTGCTGTGTGTGTGTGTGTGTGTGTGTGTTTACATGATACCAGTATTGGAAGCAGTGGCTCTGAATCGGAATCACCTCAAGCATGTTTTCCTTTGTTTAAAGTCGTGTTTATGATCCATAAATATTAACAACTTCCAGTCAGGTTCACCCAACTAAGCCCAGTGCTGTTTAATAACATGTCAGGAATCCTGTGGATCCGTTGGAGTCATGGTCAGTCTGGAGGCTGCTGTTTCTGTTGCAAGTGGACACAAGTTAATAAGTAGGGTGTGTGGGATCATCCTCATGAGGCGTCCACACAAGAAACAATTTGCTTGTTGCCTTTGTAGCTGGTGGAGAGTTGCTAGTCTACATTCCATTTTTTCTCTAATGGCTAAAATTTTATTCCTGAAGTCATTACCAGTTAAAGTGAAAGGAGTCCTCCTCCTTTAGAAAGACTAATACTGTAACGAAATTTATTCCTCACTGCGGTGTAATCAATTATTCCATCCATCAATTATTGTAAATTTATATAATATCAAGAAATGATCAAACTAAAAAGGGTTTCTGTGACATATGTTGGATTAAAGTGGTGGGTGGACTCATTTAAATTTTGAGAGAAGCCAGCTGAGTGCAATAATAGAAGCATGGATGTTAAAATCACCCATTATATTTATTTGATCTGAACTGAGCACTGAATCAGATAAAAGAAATCAAACTCTGAGTAAGGACCAGGTGGACTATGGATAAACAAATAAATTTGAGTTTTCCAAAACTTCCAATACTTGGAGGCTTTAGCTCATCATCATTGTCTGTGTGTCCGAACAGGGCATTTCTGTGTTTAATCATTAGCATCAATTACATTTGCGACCACTTTAAAAGACCAGCGGCATCAGCAGCAGGTCTTCTGTTTTATGTGGTGTCTACACAACACATACTACTGTATAACGTCACGTGCTACAAAATGCTTCCAAGCTCTCAGTCTGTTCTGTTTAAAAAGGGTTGACTGAGGCTGTTTTTACCTCACAGACTGTCAGTGATTCAGTGGTGCTTATCCGGACCTTCATCTATTAGCTCTCCGTGTCCACGAGGAGCAGAAAACGTGACAAGAAATGAGATGAAGGAAATCAATGCACTGAGGCTGCTGACAAAAGAAAGAAGGCAAAAAAGCAAACTGTACAGGGTGCATTTGGACGTGAAAAAAATTCAGTTTGTTGGCTGCGAATTGCAGGGTAACATACACTTAAATTAATGCAGAGGGTTCAGTACCGGGGCCTTACTCAGTATTTTAATGTAGCCTTGCTACATTTCTAGGCTAACCATATTAGCACAGGCTAACCCAGCTGTAAGCTGCTGCATCAGTAAGAATGTAGAACCGACGGTTTGCCAAGCACATGAAGGAGGACCAGAGTCATTTAATGCTATCAGCTAATGCAAAGTTTTTAATGACTGCATCAAAGGTAGAAATGGGGGGGGGAAGATTTTTAATAACATATTTTTGGCATGAATGTTGTATGAAAACCAGCTCACTGTCAAATAATCCAATAAAAGGCTCTATACAGTCGCTTCATGGTGCAAAAAACATGTCCAAGGCAGTGAAATAACTATTGTGTTACATAATCACTTGTTTATCCTGGTGTGAATGTCGCTGAGATTAAAAATGTCCTTTCTGAGTCTGACACGGGCAAGAAGACAGCAGATGTAAGAAGTGAACACAAACGCGCATTCAGACGGGGCTCAATGATCAGCGTGAACCCAACATGGAGATCATATGCAATAAGGTAAAATAGGTGCGATATAAGCTGATTGAAGGACTTTGGAAAGCTGTGTGTGTGTGTCTTTCCAACACAAGGGGAGTGATTAACATTAAAATCACCTATAGCATGGCAGTGAAAGCCATGGTGTGTGACACCGCAGCATTATCAGATGTTAAGAAAAATAACAGTGGCCATGCAAGCTGTGCTTCATTTCACCTCAAATAAAAAAAAAAGTTGCAAAAGGAACTTTAAATAGATTATTTTGGACTTCAGAGGGCAAGACGATGCACTTTAACCGGTCCTGATATTTAAACACGGTGTGAAAAGATCTGTTAGTGCCCCCTTATGCACGATTTGCATGCATGCAGAATGACATAAATGCTTGTATAACCCGGTAACCTGTGTGCAAACAAAGTGTAAACAGAGAGCTTGCATCTAATGAGGCAGACTCCCAGAACACACACACACACACATGCTTATCCTACCGTCTGGCAATAGCGACAGATCGTTCCCGGAGCACCGTGTAAGCAGCGGCGGATTGGCTGACCGCCGCAGCACCAGCAAATACCACACCTCCGGGAGCGGAGCACCATTGGCCACCTCTCGGTGCCGCTGTCCTGCTTTAGTGCAACGTGCATTTTGTCTTTTTCGTCCTGTGCTGCTCCTAAGGATGGCTCTTAAACACACACAGCACATTTGTACCAACCAATGTGTAAAGATCTCAACTGCCACCAACTTAATCAGTCACCAGAAACAATCCTGTAAAAACAAGCAAAAAAAAAAAAGGGGCAGTTACTAAAATTAAAAGTTTGCAGTTGGAAGCGAATGGAGCCTCTGTGGCTCAGGAAGGAGCGAGCTGTCCGGTCATCAGGCGGTCAGTGATCTGATTTCCTTAAGCTTCATTTTGAGTATCACTGGGCAGGTTGGTGAACCCTGAACTGTTCACAATTGCATTGCGATCATCAGCACATGAGTGTGAGCAGCAGAAAACCTGCTGTAAGAATGCGTGTGTCCATGGATTAATCTGGCTTTTAGTGTGAAAGCTTTTTAAATGGTCAGAGTAGAGAAGTGCTCTATCAATAGAGGTCCACTTACCAAATGTAATTCTAAAAATAAAAACGGGTTCCTGTTTCTTGGCTGGACTCCACCGATGACACGAGACCGCGACCTTTACCCGAAGCTTTGGAAACAAGCACGTTTGATAAAACCAAAAGGTACACGTGTGTGTTTGTCTGTGTGTGTGTGTGTGAATAATGAATCGCGTTCATCTGGCCACAGAGATGAGATGCTGGGGTTACAGGTCGTGTCCTGCTTTCATATCAGCCAATGATTGGCTGCAGCATCGATCAAGGGCAAGATGAGGGAGCGCGTCGGACTCAATTATTCATCGGTAAACTCTTTTGTTTCCTGTTAGCAGATCAATAACTTCTATGATCAGCTTTCCAATGAAGAAAAGTAGCACACCGCGCTCTCTGAGCAGGACATGTTTTGCGTGTGAGGGAATAAAAATCAAGGAAACATCAGGGACTTACAGTCTGTCAGGGAGTCAGATGTGAGATGGAGCATCTCCACAGACACACAGGAACTTGGTGTTAGGGGATAATTTAAGCCGCCTCTTTCTTCCTGCTTTTTATCTCGTGTGTTCCCACTTTTTTGACATTTAGCAGCTGATTGTGCCCAAAGCTTCCCGAAAGTCCTCAGCCAGTTAATAGTTTTTCCTTGTAGGGTCAACATTTCCTCAGGCACAGGGGTTTTAATCCCATATATACACCATTCCAGATAGCTCTTCAGCCGTCCCTACTTCCCACTCTCTGTCTGCACTATTTTCCACTAGATTTGCTAAAGTCTGCTCTCTATAAGCTGATGATCCGTTCGCTTAATAAAACTCTGGAGAATGATACTTGGGCTGTAGTTAAGCTCCTTACCCAGGATCCCTGTTTGCAAGTGTGACCTTAAAAATGGAGAATATGTCGCTGCTGTTCATAGTTTGGAATGAAAATGTGTTCACAGTGAGATTTACAGCAAGTTGTTTTATTCAGTAAAAAAAAGAGCTGGACGGAGAGCGGATGGCCATTACAGTCGTGCCATCTCATTATCTGATTGGGGCGTGTCACTGGATTCCTCGGCTCTGAGAGAAGAAAGGGCGGATGAGATGATGAACGTCACCATAAATGTTCTTAAATTTCTTATGTCTCATGTTTTATGTTATTTAAAGGAGAATTCCTCCTAAAATGGTCCGTATGCTGCAGTTTTCAGTTCAGTTATTTCCAGCAGCAGAAATGAGTTGCGCTATTCTGAGTGTTGGTCCATCACAATAAAAGCTTGAGGGACACTTTCTGGAGCGCCCACGTTCAAACTGCTGTAGTTTCTGGGGGACTATTTCCAGCAGCGGAGTAATCCTTTGAGCCTTGAAACCCGTCTGAGGAGGCGAATGCTTCAGTTTTCTCATTCAGACTCTGTGCTTTTTCTCGCCGGCTGTAAGTGCTTCACTTTGTGTTTGTGCTGCTTAATATTTTTCTGGTTTCTCTCCAAGTGCATGACTGGATTCTTTTTTGCCAAATACGATCTGTCTGTTTGTTCCTTTGTTAAGATGTCTCGATGCCTGAAACTTGCTGTTTTGTTACGTCTTGAACTGAGGAGTATAAAGTGTGTCTGTGAATAAACTGCTATACAGAACCAATGGGGCTCTGACTGCTGCTTCCCCGGAATAATAGAAAGTTCTACCATGCAGTATTTCTCTGCGTGCTTCAAAATAGAAAAACAAAGTTAAAGCCAAAGTTAAAGAGCTTTCATACTGCAGTACAGCTGACACTTTCTGCACACAAATCCAAGCTCAGCATCCTATGGAAGCTTGTTTCTGCCACTGAAAAAAAAACCTGCCAACTATAGCTCGAAATTTTGAGTTCGCTCTGCCAATCAGGTAGCCCCGTGAAGGACGACATTTCCATGTTACCTGGTAGCAGATGGTGCAGACGCATGCACAGTCAAAATCGAGCAGTGAGAGCATGCAAATATGAACAGACCCACGACAGGTTCTCCAGCTTTGAATGCCTTCTAGTGAATGCATGAAATGTGTAGTCAGTGCATTCATGTTGAACTGTGGACAGCCGATGTATTCTGCCTCCTGCTTCCAGTCAACAAGGAAATGACATACCTTCACGAAGCTTCCTGATTGGGTGCCCTAACTCAAAATTTAGACTTATTAACTTGAGGTTTTGTGGTATCTAACTGAAAAGTTATGGAATTATGCAATTTTCCTTTCAGTAGCGGAAACCAGCTTCCATAGGTATGTCATGATTACAAAATAAAAACATGCTTTTAGAATTTGTTGAAAACATTCAGGCACTTCATTATGTTGTACAAGTCTCTCACTTTTTAGGTACTTTTTGTAAATTCTTGAATTTTGTAGATCAGAGATTAGTTACAGACAGGTCGCTCAAAGGAATAATCAGCCAATCTTAATAGGCATCGTGTTAGTGAGGAGGGAGTTTCCACATGAGATTCTGGGAATGTGACACAGTCTCTTCCTCGCCAGGTCCTGGGTGCTTTCATCACGCTGGCCCCCTCTTAACTGCACAGTGGACTTTTCCTCCTGAGACTCCCTTAGCACCCAGGCCCCCAGCAGCAGTTCCCAGGCCAGTCCTTTGTTAAAAACTCCACATACACCTTCATTAAAAATGGATCCTTTTTCCAATAAAACTAGATTACTTTAAAAACAAATCAGCCAGGCCAGGTAACAGATTTAAATGTGTGTTTTTCTCCAACTGATGGCTCCAATTCAAATCATTATCAACCAGCTGCTCCCATGCTCTGCAGCCCCCTTGCTTCCTGTTTCTCCAACCCACATTTCCTCTTTTCTCTCCCCTTATTGAGAAAGGTCCCAAACCCTCACCAATCAACTACTTCCAGCACTCAACTCCAAATACTTAATACCTGGCTGCTGGACTAGAGAGGATATCATTTATCTATATTGTCAGCTTTCACTGAGAACAACACAACTCTTCTGTGTCAACTTTTTGCATTAAATGTATTTAATGGGGTGGCCGTTTAAGAGAGCCTCGACAGTAGTCAGATCATTTGGAAAATGAAAGCATGTAAATGGAAATGATGTGCTTTAATACAATGGAGTGGCTGTGGCTCAGGAGGTAGAGCAGGTCAGCTACTAATAGGAAGGTTGATGGTTTGATCCCTGCATGCCAAAGTATCCTTGGGCAAGATGCTGAACTCCGAGTTGCTCCATATGTGTTGATTGGAGTGTGAAAGTTAAATAGAAAGCACTGACACATAGAAAGTGTGTATAAATGTGAGTGAATGAGATGTGCTGTATGAAATAAATCAAATAAAAGACATTTTTACTCAGCGTGATTGACAGGAGCAGATCAATCAGAGGAGCAGAGTTTTTACCACCATCATAATTGACCAGGGACTGAAGTATGGGTGGAGTTTCTGAGTGAAGGAGCAGCCAGTAAAGGAGTAGATCAGAGCTGCAGCATCTACATCATAAAAGGAGACCAGACCCTCCTCATAATCCACAAACACCCCCACCTTCTCAGGAGCAGACTGAAGACAGAGACAAACTGAAGGGCCAGCACAGAGCTTTGTACTCATTTCTGTTTCTCAGCCACACAGTCCAGAAACCTTCCTGAGGCTTCAGTCTGATTTTCCCCTTCCTGTTGATCAGACTCTGTGGCCACTCCTAAATCCCAACCAGTCTTTCCTTTAACCTGAACCTCAAAGTAAAATCTGCCTGAAGAGAAACTCTGCTTTCCTAAAACACAAACACAGTAAGAAAATCTCTCTGGGTTCTCTGGAAGTTTCTTCTTCTCACCCCCATGATTCACTTGTTTTCCATCATCAGACAGGATGAGCTCAGGATGTGCTGTATCAGGATCAAGAGTCACATCCACTGCATACTGCTGGACCTTCTTCAACTCAGCCTCAATCAGCTTCTTCATGTCTTTCCTGAGTGTATCCTCCAGCTGAGCCACAGCTCTCACCACAGTCCCCTCGTGTGCTGGATGGATGCTGACCTCTGTCCAGTCCTTGGTGGGTGGAGCAGCTTTCAGAGATGAGAAGCTTTGGAGGAGGTGGAGGTGGTCTTCAGAACGTGAGAGCTGCTCCACCTCAGAGCTTCTCTTCATCAGCTCAGAGATTTCCTGTTCCAGATCTTTGATGAAACCTTCAGCCTGTTTCTCTGATGCTTCCTGTTTGTCTTCGATCTCCTTTATGAGCTCCTTCAGGCCTCTCTCAGCAGACTCCATCAGAGCAGTGAAGACCTGAACACCTTCTGCTTTCTCTCTGTCTGCAGCATCTTTGCTCATCTTCACTGCCTCTTTGATCTCCTCAATCTTCAGTCGTCTCTTCTGGATCATGTGCTGAATTCCAGCCTCTGTCTTCCTCAGCTCTGCCTTCTTTCCTTCATATTCTTCTCTCAGAGGAACCAACCTATGAGTTCTTGTGGTTTGAAATAGAGCAGAGCGCGCAGACACATGTCTGGTCGGTCTTACAGAAGAGCTCCAGATGTTTGTCGTGCTTTGTACACATCCTGCTTTCCAGGTTCTCCACAGGCTCCACCAGCTGATGTCTCTTTCAGACCTTTCAGTTGTCAGATGAGGCTCCAGGTGAGTCTGACAGTAGGAGGTCAGACACACCAGGCAGGACTTCAGGGCCTTCAGTTTGGTTCCAGTGCAGACGTCACAGGGAACTTCTCCTGGTTTGGCAGCTTGTTGCTCTGAGCTGCTGCTGCTGGCTTTCTGCTGAGCTTCATGTCTGAACTGAGCAACCATCTCAGAGATGAAGGTGTTAACGTGAAGCTCAGGTTTAGTCTTGAAACACCTTGTTACACATGGGGCACTGAGTACTAGTCAGCATTAACATCCCAGTGCTGAGTGATGCATTTTTTGCAGAAGTTGTGTCCACATGGTGTGGTGACTGGATCAGTGAACACATCCAGACAGATGGAGCACAGAAACTGATCTTCAGATCGCAGATTGCTGGCAGCAGACATGTCTGCACCCTGAGGGAGAAAGACAAGAAACACATTTTAGTTAAAATTCAAATTGAAACTTCATATTTTATAAAAAGAATGAAGTGTTAGGATTGTAGTTGTAATCTATGTCTATCATTTATTAATGCTCTGCTGTGATTGGATTTATATTGTCGTAAAAGCAGAGTGACGAGCAGCTCAAACAGTTTCACCCTCTCGAATTATTAAACCTGCTGAGAAGAACTGACTGACTCAGCTGGGACCAACAACCACATGACGACAGTTCAGTGAGCTATGGAAACTTCAGGGAGAACAGAAAGACAAACCATAACTGAGCTCTACAGTAACACAGCATGAATGAAAAAAAGGGAAAAAGGAAAACACTCAGCAGTTTATTTCAAGTTATTAATGCTCAGAGGTGATGATGGAGGAGATTCAGCAGCGGACACTTTTTATGTTTGAGGAGGATTTAGAACATGGCGAGGAACCATACGAGGACAAGCTCAGATTACTTCATCATATTATGTTGTATCTCAAAATATGAGAATATTATAAAGTTGTATTATAGAATATAATTGTAGCATTAGCCTTGCAATAGACTGACAACCTGTCTGTGGTGTTGCCTGCCTCTCACCGAGTACCGTCTGAGATCCTGGATTTGATCAGCAGTTAAGAAAATGGATGAAGTTTGCTGACACTGTTCCTTCTTCTTCTTTCAGCTGCACCACAGCAGATCACCTGGCTCCATCTACATCCTATCCCAGCATCCTCCTCTGTCACACCAACCCTCTGCATGTCCTCCTTCACCAAAGGGTAAACAGTCTAGTTCTTATATAGCATTTACCCATTCACACCCACATTCATACAAGCACTGTTTTCTACTTCAAAGTGCCTTCTATCTAACATTCACACGTATTCATATGTCGCACAGTTGCATCGGAGAGCAACTTTGGGTTCAGTATATTGCCCAAGGATACTTGGCATGCACACTTGAGCATCCAGGAATCAAACCACCAACCTTCCAATTAGTAGATGACCTGCTCTACCTCCTGAGCCACAGCCACAGCCATCCATGAACCTCCTCTGAGGTCTTCCTCTTTTCCTCCTGCCTACAGTTCTAGTATATCCACCCTGATGGACTCTCTGATGGACTCATTTCTAATCCTGTCCATCCTGCTCACTCCCAGTGAAGATCTCAGCATCTTCATCTCTGACACCTCCAGATCGACCTCCTGTCTTTGTGTCAGTGCCATCGTCTCCAAACCATTCATCACAGCAGGTCTCACTACTATTTTGTACATGTTCTCTTTCACTCTGGCTGCTTGCCTTCTGTCACAAATGGTAAATGAACTGGCCCACTCGAATTGCAGTCACACAGTCACATACACATTCAAACAATTCAGTTCATTCATTCAGGGGTTCAGTATCTTGGCTGGGGATACTTTGACATGCAGACTGAGAACCACTGACTTATACAGAAGAAAAGCTCTACTAACAGGCATCTGTTCACCCGGTGATAAACACACTGTAAAAGACTCCCTCTGGTTTGCTTTTATTCTGAGAGGCACAAAGGAAATAGAGTGTGAGTGTGTGGAGTGTGGAGCCTGAAGTCCAAAGCACAGAGATTCAGTTTAAAGTGGTGAGCAGTGCTGCAGTGTGACTGTTTCAAACAGCAGTTCCATGTTTCTGCAGTGGATCTGTGGCTACATGAGAAGATTTCTACTGAACCAGTGTGCCTGTGATGAGTCAGCAAGAAATGAACAGAGTGCACTGAAGATTTGTGTAGAAACAAGATGATTAGCTGCTCTCACCACTGTTGCTGAGAGAAACCCGATGGACTCTGAAGCTACGCCTCTCCCTGCAGGTGTGTCAGGCACTGAGTGGGGAGCTTTTCAGGCCCTGAGATCAGAGAGGAAGGATTTTCCTGTAAACTTCTTTTCCCCCTGTCCAACAAATACAGTCTGATTAAATCGGCACTCATTTGATTCTGTTAAAGAACAGAAAAACTCACTGGCTTCAGCAGCGTCACAGTTCTAATTCCTGCCACAGACAGAGGACGACTCACCTTTAAAACAGTGTGAACACGATCATCTGTACTCACCAGTGCTGTTGAGGATGGCTCAATGATAACAGTTTAATATTCCTGCGAAGAGAAACCGATTCAGCTCAAACTCTGTTGGGAATCTTCGTTTAGAGACAAACAGGACTCGACTGCAGCTGTTTATCAGAGTCTGTTGTCCTCCTTCTGATTTATGAATTTATGATATATACTTAACAAGGTGGCATTAGAGCACGCATTGGCTGGAAAAGTGAGGTGTGGTGTGTGGTTAAAGTTCACACAGTAATGACGTCTCAGGTGATAAGAAAGAGATGACCTTTATTTGGATAGTATTTTATGGCAAAGTGGGAGCTTTTCAGGCCCTGAGATCAGAAAGTTTTGACTGTAAATTTCTTCTCTGCAGCCCAATAAATGCAATAAAATGATCAAAGCTGCTGTTAAATCAACTTTTATTTTATCCTTTTGAAAAACAGAAAAACTCACAGCAGCATCGCTGTTATATTTGTACATCTGAATATAGTTTAAAGGTAATCAGTCTCCTAAAGTCTGTGATGACCGATCACAGTGATGTATGAGCTACCTATGTTCTTTGCCTCTCTGAAAGGACTCTGTCGGTGACCTCTGACCTCTGTGCTGTGGTCAGGATCTATCTGAGTATCTTCTGTCTTCCTCTCGTTGCTTCTTTTGCTGCTCATACTGGGAAAACTCTGTTTCATGGTTTTCATGGGTTTGTATAAATTACTGGTGTTGCCACAGTAGCAAGCAGCCTTCATACACACATCTCTGTTTGCAGTGCTTTCATTTACGTCTGTAAAATATCCACAGGATGCTCCTCTTTCTCTCACTGCAGCCCACATGTATCTGCTCAGCGTTGCTGAGTCATGTGACTGCACAACAATGGAGGAGGAGTAAAGTCTGCATGCCTGAAAGGAGCAGTGTCTGCTTTTTGATGAATGAGAGCAACACAGAGGAGAGAAACTGAAGCTAAAGTATTGATTCAGTACCAGTACTAACTGGATGCCTTGTTGGAAGTTACACTTTTGTAATGAACCAATGCAAACTTTGACCAGATCCTGAGACCCTCTGTGTTACAGACCCTTTGGGGATTTTCAAAAACTTATTCAGGACCTGAAGTTCAGAGTTCAGACAATCAATTAGACAATTATGCATAAAGACTTTTTTCTACAGCTTCACATTACAGAGCTTCTTTATTTCATTTGATATGATTTATTTTAAGGTGTGAAATCTGTACATGAGATCATCTCATCAGAGGAAATTCAGAGGAACAGGGCAACGCTGAGCTGCCATGCTCATTAGCAGAGTGATTAGTGTTGAGAGAGTTGTCACATGACCTGGTGTTAGGGCTTAGAGCAAGGCACCGGGAGCTCCTGCAGCACAAGCATTACTGCAGTGAAGCCCAGCAAGCAGCCATGGCCGGCACGAAGCAGGAAGCCGGTTAAGTTTGCAGTCTCTCTGACGGCAGAAGAGGGAGGAAGTGAGACACAGGTGGACGACAGGTGTTTAAACTGCTGTGTGTCCTGAACTCTGCAGGTAGAGCTGACAGACTGGCCAGCCTCTGTTCATGTGATCTCCTCCTGGAAACCGGCTCCTCTCTGTGTGTGAATAATTCTTCGTTTCATTTCAGACGCTGATGAGATTAAGAGGCTGGGAAGGAGATTTAAGAAACTCGACCTGGATGACTCCGGGTCCCTGAGCGTGGAGGAATTCATGTCCCTGCCGGAGCTCCAGCAGAATCCCCTCGTGCAGCGAGTCATCGACATATTCGACACAGATGAAAATGGGGAAGTCGACTTTAAAGGTGTTTTTACAAAAACTGAACAGCTGTGGCTCAGCAATTAAAACTTTGTTAATATCACACAGAAGCAGTTCAACAGTCACTAATATTACCCATAATTCTGTTACTAAGTCCAGTAAAAGTCATATTTATATCATCGCTGATCTGCTGACTAAATATATCAATCAGTTAACACGATTAACAGATTCAGGGACCCGAGGAGAGATAATCATAGTCTTACCTCTAAGCTTTTGTAACAGGAACCTTTTTGAACTTCTTGTTCTTCTGCCTTTAATGTTACTTAAACAGAATTTCTATATGAGCATTTTGGTCTGAATTGATTGTGATGCTTTTCTTTCCCACAGAGTTCATTGAAGGAGTCTTTCAATTCAGCGTCAAAGGGGACAAAGAGCAGAAGCTGCGCTGTAAGTGTCTATCCTAAGAAGCATGGTTTGGGGCTTAGATCAGGACACTTCAGGTTCAATGAAGGTGGTTCATGTTTTCTGCTCCTGAGCAGGTTACATCTGAGATAACAGATCAACACAACATGTACAAAACCACTGCCAACTAACCAATCAGATCTCTGGAAAACAGAGCTACACATGCCTCTGTGCACACAGAGTGAGGGGTTCTCTACTAAATTTGTTTTTCTTTCCCTGATGAATAAATTAGAGAAAATTAATTCTAAGCATTTTCCTGCTCACTGCAGGGTATTAAAAAATTGAAATCAATTTCATTCTTCCATATAATATAATATAAATAAATAATATAATATAATATATATAATATAATATATATATATATATATATATATATATAATAAATAATATAATATATATATCTGATATTATCATAAACAGTGCACCTAAGTCTGGCTTGTAGGTTACTTGCCATCAGACCATGTATGACTGCCGGGCTGCAGAAATAAATCAAATACCTTCATCCGAGCATAAACACATTCAAACATCACTCCACCATCAGAGCCCAAATCTGTGGGAGACACTGCAACAATGTGTTCAAATCTGCAACAAACCAGAGTTCACACAAGTCCATTATGAGTTTACTGGTTTATTTCCACAAAAATGTAAACATGTGAGTTGGTTATGAGGTGTGTATACTCAGATAGTGTGCAATGAGAGTGTGAGCCATCAGCTACATGAAGGAGAGGAGAACAGAGAGGGAGACTGGTCAGATCTGCTACTTACAGTCATGTGAAAGAGAAGGTTCTTTACAGCATTTCTTCAGCTCACTGAGCTTTGCAGCAGGTCTGGACTCTGACTGGGCCGTTGCAGCACCTTCATTTTTGCTGCTGTGCTTGGGATCTTTGTCCTGTTGATGACCCAGTTTGGTCCAAGCTTCAGCTGTGGGACACATGGTCTTACATGTGCCTCTAGAATACTTTGGTATACAGAGGACTCCATGCTCACTCAGTGACTGCAGGGATCCCAAATCCTCAGCGCTCCTCCATCGTGCTGACAGCTGTTCTGAGGTGTTTGTGCTGATGTGCTGAGTATGGTTTCCTCCAAACGTGCTGCAGTGCATTATGGACAAACTTTGGTCTCATTTGTTCCAGAAGTCTTGTGGTTTGATCAGATGCAGCTTTGCAAACCTGAGCTGTGCTGCCATGTTCTTTTAGACAGAAGAAGCTTTCTGCTGGAGCCTCGCCAAACAAACCATGTTTGTTCAGCCTTTCATTAATTGTGCTGTCATGAACTTTGATTTTTAACATGCTAACTAAGGCCTCTGGAATCTGAGATAGAGCTTTTTTTTTTTTTTTGCATGGTCTGACATTGGCATGAATTTGGTGGGACATCCACTCCTGGAAAGACTGTGGCATTGTGTTAACACGCAGCTGGATGCAAACTGACAAAACTTCTGCTTTTATAGAGCTGCTCACATCTACTGATGATCAGTCCAGTCAACTGATTAGCAGCACCTAGATGGTACTTATCCTCTTCATTCCTATGGAAGCTGTAAGGCTGTATACATGACTGTTCACAGTCTAGGCCAAATCAGCTGCTGACACCAGCCAGCAAAAGTTTTTTGTTTGATTGATTTTGGTTTGTGAGCAGATGTTTATGAGATGGAGATCAGAAGTTCCTATTTGCTGTGTGTATTGAGTCAACAAACTAAATCATACCCCTTTGTACATTCTCAGTCCCTGTCCTTGTGTCTTAGTCTTCCCCACCAGAGACACATGAAAGACAGCAAGGAGCACAGTAGGTGTTTAAAGTATGAGTTTTAAAGAATCCTCCTCCCTCTGTGGTTTGGTTATTCTAGCTGTAGCCACACCTCTTTCATATCTGAAGATGGAGAATGGACCTGTGGACCCTCTGTTATAGCTCCTTCTGCAGTCTCCACCCTCCTCTCTCCTTCAGATGCATTTCAGGAGCTGAGACCATCTTCAACATGGAGCACTGAAAATGATTTCAGGTCACAGGCAGGAAGACGGAGGAGACAAGGAGGCACATATTACATATATGAGGAAATCCTTTACTCTGCAGCTTTGACTCAAACTAACCTTCACATTTCCTCTGTTTTTCTTCTCCGAGCTCAGTTGCCTTCAGGATCTATGACATGGACAAGGATGGCTACATCTCCAACGGAGAACTCTTCCAGGTCCTGAAGATGATGGTGGGCAGCAACCTGAAGGACACGCAGCTGCAGCAGATCGTCGACAAAACCATCCTGAAAGCTGACAAAGACGGAGGCGGCAGGATCTCCTTTGAGGAGTTCTCTGCGGTGAGTTTTCATAAATCAGGTTCTTATCTCACCACTTGCACTCGAACTGTCTGAAAAGAAAGAAATCAGAAAAAGTAACACATCACTGTGAATTAAATTACATTCTAATACAACTCATTTGTTGTTATGAGTCTTGGACTCTTCTTTAATCCGTTTTCTTGTAATTATCCAGTTCAGGATTGTGGGGGCTGCCTTACAGCTGCCTTAGAGCCGTCATAGAGCTAATACAGAGACACAGACAACCATTCAGGCTCTCCTAAGCACCCAGCATGTAACCACTGTGCCACCATGCTTATCTTTGATGGAAAAAATGTACCATATACCTGAACATCTCTTCTCAGAGTGCTGTACACATTGAGATGTTCATGTTTTAGTCTGGTCCCAAACAGTGGAGCTTCTGGATTCATAGCTTTTATGCTATTCTGTTAGACACTGCAGGCCAGCCCTGTTTTCAGATTCACTTCAGTTAAAAACATGAAGGAGAAATGTGTGACCTCACTTTCTGTTGTATCCTGCAGGTCGTCAGTGGATTGGACATTCAGAAAAAGATGGTGGTGGACATCTGAGAGCCGCTCACTTTTTGTCGTCCATTTACAGGAGAAGTCGTCCAGCTGCTCCTCCTCCTACCTCAGTTCGGTGGAGCGAAGCTGGACTGTTTGTTTTAAACATTTTTAACTTTTTTTTATTTTTTTTAAATACAAAAGCTACAACAGTTAACTAATGGGTCTGTTTACATATGAAAACAGCTTAAAAAAATCTGGTCTATCTTGTATAATGTTATATTTCATATATTATTGTACTTTTCTTTGTATGATAATAAAATAAAATGAACATGTACACATTTCTTCCCAGAGTGTTGGACATTAAAATTGTTGACCTCAAACTTCAGTCTGAAATTTAAGTACTGAGCACTAAATCAGACAAACTCTGAGTAAGGACCAGGTGGACAATAGAGACCAACAAAATAAAACAGGTTTTTGAATTTTCCAGTTAGGTTGAATAAGGCTAAGAGTCAGAGTTTCAAATGAATTAAAGTTCTCTCTGGATCTTTTTTAATACCCTTGATATGATCGTCAAGTGTTTACTGTTGCCCTCTGTTGGTGAACCGTAACAAGGCTTTTATTATGAAGAAATCTCAGGAAACATCTGGTTTTCACTGTTGTCTCACATACTGCAAACCTGCAACTGTTCAATCTTTAGATTTACAACTGTAAACTGAGTCAGGAAATCCTGCTGATGTCTGAACCAGGATTTTATTCTGTGATCAAATCACTGTGCAAATCGTGTTACACCGTTTCACCATCACCACCATTTATTAGTTTGCATTTGTTACAATCACAGATTTAGACATTTCACTGAATTTTATTCCACTGTACTCAGTTTTCACTAAACTAAAAAAAGCCAACAGAAATGAACAAATCATCTTACCCTAAATCAAACTTTGTTTAACAACAACAGATGTTGTATCCTGCATACTTTAAAGGCCAATAATTGTTTTTTTATTCCTGACCTAAACTTTGACATTAACTATTTTTTAATGAAATATATTTAATGCATGCTGATGCATTAAATTAAATTAATGTAGTGCCTGTGCAGGGGACATCAGTTAAAGGAACTCTAGCAATAAGGTGTAAGTCAGTCCTAACAGTAATCAGATTAAACAGCACATTATTGTCACTAAATACGTTCATGTATTCAATATAAAAAATAAAAAAAAATCACTTCATCATATATAAGCAGTCTTTGAAACACTCAGTTTGAGTGACAGGACAGATGATCAGACCTGCAGAGTTTTTACCACCTGCATGAAGACCAGGACTGAAGAATGGGTGGAGTTCCTGAGCGAAGGAGCAGCCAGTAAAGGAGTAGATCAGAGCTGCAGCATTTACATCATAAAAGGAGACCAGACCCTCCTCATAATCCACAAACACCCCCACCTTCTTAGGGACAGACTGAAGACAGAGATAGGCTGGAGAGGCATCAAGAGCTTTGTACTCATTTCCATTTCTTAGCCACACAGTCCAGTAACCATTCTGAGGACTCACTGTGACTTCTCCCTTCCTGTTGATCAACTCTGTGGCCACTCCTAATGTCCAGTCAGTCTTTCCTTTAACCTGAACCTCAAAGTAAAATCTGCCTGAAGAGAAACTCTGCTTCCCTAAAACATCTGGATAACAACTAAATCTCCTTGGGTTGTCTGGAAGATTATTCCAAACCTCACCACAGTGCACTCTCTTCCCATCATCAGACAGGATGAGATAAGGATTTGCTGTATCAGGATCAAGAGTCACATCCACTGCATACTGCTGGACCCTTTTCAGCTCAGCCTCAAACACCTTCTTCATGTCATTTCTGAGTGTGTCCTCCAGCTGAGCCACAGCTCTCACCACAGTCCCCTCATATGATGATGGATGGACAGTGACCTCTGTCCAGTCCTTGGTGGGTGGAGCAGCTTTCAGACTCAGTGATGAGAAGCTTTGGAGGAGGTGGAGATGGTCTTCAGTGCATGAGAGCTGCTCCACCTCAGAGCTTCTCTTCATCAGCTCAGAGATTTCCTGTTCCAGATCTTTGATGAAACCTTCAGCCTGTTTCTCTGATGCTTCCTGTTTGTCTTCAATTTCCTTTATGAGCTCCTTCAGCTCTTTCTCAATAGACTCCATCAGAGCAGTGAAAACCTGAACACCTTCTGCTTTCTCTCTGTCTGCAGCATCTTTGCTCGATCTTCACTGACTCTTTGATCTCCTCAATCTTCAGTCGTCTCTTCTGGATCATCTGCTGAATTCCGGCCTCTGTCTTCCTCAGCTCTGCCTTCTTTCCTTCATATTCTTCTCTCAGAGGAACAAACTCATGAGTCTTGTGGTCTAAAACAGAGCAGAGCATGCAGACACATGTCTGGTCGGTCTTACAGAACAGCTCCAGAGGTTTATCGTGCTTCATACACATCCGGCTTTCCAGGTTCTCCACAGGCTCCACCAGCTGATGTCTTTTCAGACCTTTCATTTTCAGATGAGGCTCCAGGTGAGTCTGACAGTAAGAGGTCAGACACACCAGGCAGGACTTCAGGGCATTTAGTTTGATTCCAGTGCAGACGTCACAGGGAACTTCTGCAGGTTTTGCAGCTTGTTGCGCTGAGCTGCTGCTGCTGGCTTTCTGCTGAGCTTCATGTCTGAACTGAGCAACCATCTCAGAGATGAAGGTGTTAACCCTCAGCTCAGGTCTAGTGAGGAAAGTCTCTTTACACATTGGGCACAGGTACTTCTCATTAACATCCCAGTGTTTAGTGATGCATTTTTTGCAGTAGTTGTGTCCACATGATGTGGTGACTGGATCAGTGAAGACATCCAGACAGATGGAGCACAGAAACTGATCTTCAGCTTGAAGACTGTTGGCAGTAGACATGTCTGCACCCTGGGGGAGGAAAAAAAGGTCAAAGTGTGAAAATTTATTTTCCAAATAAATATTTTCTAAGCAGTTTAGAAATATCAAAGCCTGACTGAGTTCAAGTTCAAACAACAGGAACAGACGAAGATAAGACTGAAAAGGATCCTCACGTGACACCAATCTAATGTAGAAATTTTACCGCTATAAGTTTTGATTTTTCATCATATGACTCTGAACCAAAAATGAGGAGGGCATCAAATGAATCCAGAACCTGGACATTACAGCCCAGGGATGGCACCAGAAATGGTACTTACAACAGTACTTGTTTTTTTGTAATTGCTTCACACGTTCTTGGGAACTGATACGTTGCTGGTTCAATTCCAGTGAGGTTTCAATTTATTTATTTATTTTTTAAAAATTACATTCATGAACAGTACAAGTCAAAAGTTACCCAGTAAGTGTGAGTGCACGGATGCACGCAGTTACCCTATGGCACTCCCAGCTTAAACTGCTATAGGGGAAAAAAATGATTTCATATCAATCCACAATACTTTTAAATAAAATGACAAACAGGAAAACAAAGGTCATTTTATCTATAATTTCAGTTAGTTTTGTAAACTCACAATTATTTATCGTTTTTCCTTTTAATGATAGTTTTTATTTAATTCAGTTAAGGAAAATGTTTTTTTAATTTAATCTAATTTTAATTTAAGCCAATTAGTCATTTCGGTCTTGGACCGAGGTCCGCCTATTAGTGACCTCTGGACTATAGAATGGAGCAAACATCAGCCACCTCCTCTAATGGACAGTAGAGGAGGCGTACTCCTGGGTGTGGGGGCCCCAATTTCCAATTCTGCTTAAGGCCCAATGAACCCTTGGGCCGGCTCTGTGGTAAGAGACAATAAAACTGAATCACCACCTTAACTTTAAGCCCCAGCCCCAGCCCCACCCAATAAAAGAAAAAGACCCTCTGCTGCATCGACTCTACTTTTACCCAGGACCCAACTTATCAGCAACCAAAACCTGATCTGCTCCACATTCACTAGAACCTTTGAAGAACATGAAATTAATCACATTTGATCTCAAAGTATTCCTCAGTAATAAAATAAGCAGGTAACATCATGCATAGGTCACGTGCAACAGCATGGGCAACCCGCTGCCCCTCAGAGTAAGACCACACTCATGTTCTCCTGGCTGTACCTGCACATTCAGACTGAGTCAAACTGCCTACAAACAGTTCGTGTGTTTGTTAATATTTGCTAAGCTATCACTGGAAAGTCCTACAGCTTTAAAATAAAGTAAAATGGACATGCGCAGTCACCTGTACTGGGCTTTGTGCCGCAGCGGTAGCGGTCTCACGCGTGGGACCATCTCCGAGTCCAAACAATAGTAAGAGCAGGAATTGTACTTTAAATTTTGAAATATTCACAGCATTTGTCTCCTGTACAGGTAACGAAAAACAGCCCATGCAACAGTCAGCCTCAGACACACACTCACTCAGACACTCTCACACACACGCTGCCGTTAAAGGAGAGGCTTACTTATTTAACTCAGTTCGTTACCTTCTCTCTGTGCGTCTGAGTGTGAGAAAGAAAAGAAAGTTTGCTGGTGGTCGCTGTTCTCGGTGTGAGTCCGCCACTGAGCCGGGGCGCATCAACTCTGCCGTTAGTTTGCAGGTTGAATTTGAATCTCCCCTCGAGGTTCCGCCTCTTCCGGCAGCTGTTTGCTTGCTACCGCCAGGCTCGTCTCTCTTTCTCGCTTTCTACACACACACACACACACACACACACACACACACACACACACACACACACACACACACACACACACACACACACACACAGACAGAGCAGCGCCCTAACTTTTTCTTTTGATTTTATTCTAAGATTTTGGACTTTATTGCAGCTCAGTTTTCTCAGACCTGAGCACGAAAATGTTTGATCATTTTACAGTTTGTTTCCTTCATGTTTTCCTGTTACTACGGAGCTCGCTGAGGTGAGACACATCAGACTCGGAGAGCTTTCAAAACAGCATCACCATCAGAAGTGTTAAAATTGTTAAAACAAATATGATTTGGTCATAAAATAATGCTCATGGTCCACTTCATGGCCTAAACATGTGACCGAATCCAAGCAGTTTGGCGCTTCTCAGTGTGCTCACACAATCATTATCCTGCTGAGTGTCTTCAGCATGGAAACATGCAGTATGTCCTCTGCTCATCTGCATGTCTGAGCTGCAGCACACACTCAGCAGGGTTTCAGTCGTAACAGTAAATCTGATCATTGATGGATCAGCACTGGCTGAATTCTCCCACAGGCCTCAGGCCAGGTCTCTGAGCGCCTCCTGTCAGAACCGAACCAGCACAGAGGACCCAGACAGACACTGAAACATGAGCAAATGAATCAGTCACAACATCAAAGACCAAGAACTCAGAATAAATCCTGTTGGTGATGAACCTCTGCAGGTCCTGCAGAGGATGCCTTTGTTATACATGAAACCAGCAGCTGGTTTTATTCCATCACTCAGGGCAGTTAAAGCCTCCTTTAGAAAGAAAGAAGTGTTTGGCATTAAAAATGCCCCAGCCAATTATTGACTGATAAGGTCACATCAAAGCTCACAACTCTTTTATGCAAACATTTTGGAAGAAGCTGAAATTTTAAGTTTTGAGAATTATAAAAATTAAAGATTGTTTTACATGTTGCCCATGCTTTATCCACAATGACAGAGTCCCCATTTGTGTGTGTGTGTCAAATCCATTTCCACAACACACAGCACAACTTTTTCAGAACTGGGGCTGTGTCCCTATCCTGTGTTACCATGTCCTCTTCTATTGTTGCTCTAGTGTTGAAAATAAAAATAAAGGAGAGAAACCCTGCTGGACTTATTTCATCCAGATCTAGTTCCTACTACAGACAGAGGAGGACTGTCTTTGGTGTGGCCTTTCAGACAGCGTGCACATCATCTGTGCTCACCAGTGTTGGAGAGAAAGCCTCGAAGAGCTCTCACTTCAGGATTAATTTCTGGACTCTTTCAGATGCTCAGTGGCAGTATTTCCTGCACCTTCAGTCTCTGCTGTGGCCCCAGATGGAGTCTGATCAGCACTGATGCTCAAACTAAACTTATATAAACTCCATCTTCATGGGCTCACTGGGTCAAACTACTAGTTGGTCAGTTTATTTACATTTGAGCTCCTGATTATGGAGGACTGTGTGTAAAAATGTAAGCGGTTAATGCAAAGTTTTTGTTAAATCTCTTGAATTAAAGCTGCACTTCAACCACCTCTGAGTGGTTTGACTGAAAATCCCTTGGCGAACTGATAACTCTGCACTTTAAGGTTTCTCCATAGTTAAGATAATTCAGCTGTCTTTTTACCTAAAGGTCCAGAGGAACTGCTGCTAGATCATTTGGAGGCTATGTTACAAAAGTAGTTTCACTGTTCAGATGTTAATGGTTTATGGTGTGCGGGCCACATCTGGGAGACCTGCTGCTGCAGCACCTGTGCGTCAGGTTTAGACCCACTCAGGTGGGAAACAGGAAGCAGTGGGGAAGAGACAGGAAAATGAGGCTCAGTGTGAGTGTGTCAGCTTCAGGCTCAGGAGGAGCAGCAGCTCATGTTGGAAACAGCTGTCAGGTCAGTTTGAGAAGATGACACAGGATCTGCTGTCAATTCTTAACATTGTTACATGTGTCTGTGCAGCAGGAGTCCAGCCTGAAAGGAGGCAGAGCTGAATCAGATCACATGGAAATGTTTTATTATTCATATTTCACAGAATGAGATTAAAGGAATTACAAAGACAGTTATTAGTTTGGATCCGTCCTTCAGGGTCACAGCAGCACCGACAGCGTTTACAGCAGCTGAGAGAGCAGGTACCCCGCACACCTGAGTGCAGAAGAACGAAGCTGAGCTGACGTGATGATGATGATGTCAGACACACGCTGAGCAGCTCAGTTACAGTTAGCAGGCGTTACTATAGAAACTAAGTTATTCATCTTTGCTGATTTCCTGATGGATCATCAGGTTTGATGTTGGAATCAAAGGCACTTAATCAGCTGCAGGCTGAAGAAATCTGACAGTTTAACACTTCAGACAGAATGCACCGTTTTATGAGACTGTGGAAGCTCTCAGAAGCCTTTCAGACGTTAATCTCTGATCTCGTGATGATCCTGATGCTGCGTGAGCCGCTACGGTCCAGGGTATTCAAAGACAGCAGCAGCTCCCATCCCGGTCCCGATGCACATGGACACGACGCCGTACGCCCTGCAGAGAACACGAGAGGGCGACACTGAGAACATGTTTTCAAACACATGGGTTGGGGTGTGTGGGACACCGACCTCCTGCCTCTGCGTCTGAGCTCGTTGAGCAGCGTCACCACCTGCCGGGCGCCAGTGCAGCCCAGAGGGTGACCCAGAGCGATGGCGCCACCGTTAGGATTCACCTTCTCCGGCGGTATCCCCAGCTTCTCCACGCAGTGCACTGCCTGAGAGGCAGGAAAGAACGCCACAGGTTATCTCCACTGGGAAGACTGAGGTGGGGCCAAAGCTTTTAGAATAATCTGTAATAAACTTTATTTAAAGAACAAAAAGCAGCCACAATTAAATAAAAAAAAGACTGGAGACCAAAAAGTTGAAGAAAGGAACAGTTCAGGAAATAAAAGCCAATGAAATCTCTAAACTTTCCCATAAAAGTTTAAGATGCGAGCTAAAGTGACTGACTGCCCTCCTGATTTCCTCCTGCTGTCTCAGTTTGTGGTTAAATCTGGAAAACTGAAGTCTGTTTTCATGGAGAACTTCCTCTACAGCATCAGAGCTGTTCCTGATTAGATTTTTTGTTTCCTCTCATTTTCAGACAGAAAGTCCAATAATAACAATGACAGAAAATAACCGAGAGCTCGAAAGGTTAAAATCTTGCATTCAAAAATTAAAGCTTCAGCAGCATGTGGAGAAATGACTACTGTGACATAATATTTTACACATACATATTGTGTTGAAGAGATACACACACACACACACACACACACACACACAGTATTAAGGAGTCTAACACTTTCTAACAGCAACATCATGTCCTTTGAAACGAGGACTTTCTGAGCTGACAGCTGACAAGCTGTCCCCGAAATCCCAGGAGCAGGACCAAAATACAACAGAACAGTAAACCGTGGACCGGTGTGGACCACACAGATACCTGAAAGATCTTCCAGCCAGCCGAAATTCTAAATAACTGACTGATTTTATCTGCATGACTGGTTCATAGTTCAGTGTCCTTCAGGTTCTGCATGACTGACCAAATCCCACGCTTACTGAAAAAAGCTTCAGCTGTCCAAACTGCTCCGAGGTCTGTGGAACTCACCTGACTTGCGAAGGCCTCATTTATTTCAAACACATCGATATCAGCCACAGTGAGTCCTGAAGAAAAAAAGCATGGATTCAAAGGTTTTGCACAAACTGACACACCTGGACTTCAGTATCAGAGGCAGGTATTCCCTTTAAAGGTCCCACAACCTGAAAGTCCACCTAAATTAGATAAAAATTAGAGCCTGTTCATTTCTTTGGAAGTGAGCAAACGTACACATTCAGCAGGAGGTCACAGGTCAGTGTGTGGACGGGCTGCTTTATCACAGACACAGACAGTAGTGTTGTGCTTGTGTATGTGCGGTTGTGTTCATGTCGCACTCTCAGCTTGAGTACTGTTAAACTGAGCTGCTGTTTTCATTTGCTTCTCTCTACACTCACCCATCCTTCACTATAATCCAACCCAGTTCACATTTAATCTGCTCTCATGGACACATTTTTCCATTCCTGCAGTCAGATGACTCCAGAATGATATACTGACTTTAACTCGTCCCATAAACCACAGAGAAAACCCGCCAACTCGAGCTTGCCCAGTCTGAGCACTAAAACTGTGACACTGTTAAAAACAAAGACTCAAAATTCGGCTGGATTTGAAACAGCGTTATCACTCAAAGAGAAATGTGGAAGAAGTGCCTCCTTCAGGTCTGCAGCGATACTGAAAAAGGTGCAATGCTCCTATTGGCTGCTCCTCGCTGTCATTCACAGACCGCTTCCTGAGAGGGGCGGGTCGATTGCAGACGTAAACAGAAACAGAGCTCCAGACCAGAAAACAAACTTTAAGTTTACATTCAGTGAACATATGAAACCAGCATCAATGCGTCTTGAAGAGGATATGGGACCTTTAAAACATGATTTCAACTAGCTGCCTGTGTCACTGTCCACTTGTCAGCTAAAGAGGCCACGCCCCTAATGAATGCAGGTACAAACACTTCTTACCAGCCTGCTGCAGAGCTGCAGGGATGGCGTACGCTGGTCCGATGCCCATAATATCAGGAGGGACGCCCACCACTGCGCTGGCCCTCAGGACTCCCAGCACCGGCAGACCCAGAGCCTCGACAGCAGACCTGCGGCCAATCAGCACGGCCGCTGCCCCGTCGCTCACCTGGCTGGAGTTACCTGAGACAAACGAGCGTGTGAGTTTCTGAATGCTGAGCGGGATTCATTCCACGGCTCTGCCCGAACTCTGACCTGCTGTGGTGCTGCCATCGGGTTTGAAGGCTGGCCGCAGTTTAGCCAGTCCCACCAGCGTCGTACCCGGTCTGACACCCTCGTCTTTGCTGACCGTCACCTGGCGCTCTTTGCCCTCATCGTCCACAAACTTGGTGGTGACGGGAACGATCTCCCGGTCGAAACAGACCCGAGCTCTGCGCCCGAGCCGCCCTGCGTGTAGGAAAGATGGATATTCAGCTGCCGTGGAAGCATACTTTGACTTCAGCCTCATCAAGCGTGCATCCATTCATCTGTAATTAAACCCAGATGAAAACAGCCTCCCCGACCTCTTTAATAAGGTCAAAGCATCAGGTCCTCAAGCTGCTCCTCACTTCCTGTTTCAATGATGGATGTTCGTAATAAACATAACCAAAGTCTCAAATAACGAGGACAAAAGCTCAGACTGCTCTAAACACTCATTTTTTTCTGCTCTTCAGTCTCTGTGATGTCAGAAAGCAGGGATAGAAGCTTACGAGGGGCAGCCAGTCAGGACAAAGTTATCCTAAAGGAGGGTGGCCATAAAGTGGGAGGAGCTAAAGCAGCCTGTCCCACACAGAGGACAAAGCCAGCGGCTGCAGATAAAGAAGGATTATTTTTGAACTGGAATCATGCAAAGCTACTCCAGACGAGTGCAGGAGCAACAACATGGTGCTGGAAATGTTTTCATTTTGCAGATGAGACGCAGTCAGAAAATAAAAATGTTTTTACTTCTGCTGAGAACTGAGAGCGAAGGCATCCTGCTTTTCTCTGGAGACTCCAAACCTCTCCGCGACGTTCTCAGAGGTGATGCTGCAGAAACAAACGCACACAAGATGTTACAATAAAGAAAATATAAAATCAGCAATGCGATAAAAAAAATCAGGTTATTAGTTACAATTGATCTGTAGATTCATTTTGTGGGCAGATGTTTTTTAAACCAAGAAAAATAGAAATTTGGGATTTAACCAGACATGTCAGCAATTTTTTAAAATCTCTTCAGGATAAATTCTGTAAACAGATTAAGGATCAGAAATTGATTAAATGAGTTTTTGTATTTTAACAAACATCCATTTAAACATTTTTTAAATTTCTGTCCAAGGAAATCCTGAATAATAAATTCTGAAATCAGAACAAGTTTGAAACTGTGATGATCTCAAATCTGTGATTGACAGAATATTTTGGTGCCAAAGTTTCAGATCCAGTTTAAATTTAGAGATACTGACCATGTAGAGGATTATGATGATGTTTCAGCTTATCAAAGTTACTTTGTGTGAATCATGATGTGATTACAAGAAATAAATATAAAGTTTTAAAATTCTGGATTAGGGGAGGCTTTAACCCCCCCCCCCACACACACACACCCCCACACCGTCCCGTTCTCACCCCATGGGAATAATGCAGTCTCGGGCCTTGTCGTTGTCCACCAGCCTGGAGCTCAGGTCGCCCGGGTTACCGATCCCGCGCAGCGACATGCTCTCCACGCTGCAACGCAAACAGGAAACACATTATTTCTGTCAGCGCGTCACACACACAGCGCTTGTATTTTTTTTAAATCCATTTTTGTTTGTTTTTTAAATCAAATTTGACCTTTTATATAAAGATAAATTTTATTTTCATGTCACAGTTTAAGATGTTAATGTCAAAATGAGATTCAAGTTCAAAATGATTTAAATCAAATTATTTATAACCTGTAATTTTACTTTTTAAATCAAACTTATTGGCTCTTAAATTTAACTTTAAAAAAACCCTTTAGACAAAGAAATCATAAAATTGTGACTTTTTAAAAAAATCATTTACTAATTGATCTTTTAACTAACAATTTTGGCAGAAATGGGCTTCCATACCTCTGCAGTCACCAGTAGGAAAATGCTGTAATTTTAATTGTGTGTTTATTTCTGATGCGTTTAGATATAGAAGACGTCACCTGTTTACAGGAAACTATGATTCATATTTTTATGACTCTCAGCTTAATTTGAACCGCTTTTTAAAAACATCTGGATGGAGAGGTAAACCCACCCACAGGCGAGGCCCAGGTCAATGGCTCTGCTCCTGATGGCTCCTGATGGCACAGACAGGTCAGAAATCGATCACTGAGGTAAAAACTCAGAGGTTTGATTTGTTAGAGTGCTCCAGTCTTACCTGCTATGTTGAAGAGAGCCTGCAGGCCGGAGGAGCACTGCCTGTTCACTGTGTAGACAGGAACCGACTCAGGGAAGCCACTGAAAGGAGGATAGAGTGATGAGGAGCACAAACAAATGGCGAGAAACTACCGAGCACCTCAGAGGCTTCAGACTCACCTGAGGAAGTGAGCCACTCGGGCCATCAGAGCGCCGGCGCCGGGCTGCAGCACGTTACCTGCACACACAGAGGTTAGGTACAAATCCACCTGACATCATCCACGTACACACATGTGCATCAGCTGAGACACAGCAAATCAGACAGGAAGGAGAGAGATGACTTTTTTCTCCTCACCCACGCAGATGTCTCCCAGCTGGTCAGGTGACAGTCCAACATCCTTCAGCACCGCTGACATCACAGTGCTCAGCAGCTCGTCAGGTGTGGTGTCCTGCGGGCACAGGAAGGGTTCACAGGAAGCATGCACCGACAGGCCAATCCAGCAGAACACACTCAGAATGTGACTTTTAGTCTCAGTGTTCATTTTTTTAATACTGTGACTTATACATATTAATACTAAGACACCAACACACCGAATAAACGGATCAGGACGGCCCGCTCTGTGATTGTAGGCCATGGATCATCCCGAGCAGCCTCTGCAGAGCTCCAGCTGACACTGACACCTTTCATACACAGTTACCTGGATACTAACATGTATCCTACCCTAACATGTATCCTACCCTAACATGTATCAGTCTGACAGTAACCTGCCAGGGATCAACAATAACAATAATTCATGACATCAAAAATAAATTCCAAATACAGGTTTCAGAATTTACTTTTTAACCCAAATACAAAACCCAAAAATCTCAGATCAACTATATACAGTAAATACAGTGTGTATATAAATGAAGTGAAACAACAGACTGCTTAAATAAAGAATGGCACAATAACAAAAAATACAAAATCAATATACTAAGTTAAAAACTAATATGAAATCAAAATAAAGTAAATGACCAAGTGTATGAAAATCGTATATTTTAAATTTCCTCTGAGCTGCAGTTTAAAAGGTCTAAAAAATTACCGTAAATACGGCCATAAAGCGCGGTCGGTTCCTGCGGCTCCATTTCGGTTAAACTCGTAAAACTTCGCCCCAAACCTTCGCCACAGCTGGCAGGTAACCCGCACTCACCTTAAAGCCCCCCCTTTTGGCCTTTCCGATCGCGGTCCTCCGGCCGTGAACCACCACCACGTCCTCTGGAGAGACGCGGCCGCCGGCCGCTGCCGCCGAGCCGCACTCCCACCCCCGTAAGTCCCGCCTGAAGCCCGACGGGCCGCTGGGACTCAGGTGTCCGGAAATGATCTTCAGCCTGTGCATGACGGCGGCGAAGCTGTGAGGAGATTCCCAGAGCGGTTCGGAACTCCGGTTTGGACTCTGGACTCTGAGCCCTGAATCCACTCCAATAACATCCGGATTTGCAAAGTGAGGACGGGAGCTGCGGAGGGACAAACAGCGATGTTGATGAGCTTACAGCCGCACTGCGATTAAGTGAGCCCTCATTTGCGAATTCACAGTCAAACCCGCCGCACGTAGAATTTTGTTGCGCTTTTTTTCTAGATTGTACAGTACAGGTGCCGAGTGAGAAACAGAAGAAGAAGAACAAGAAGCAGTCTTCTTCTCTTACAGTTTGATCATTTAACTGCATTCCTACCATTTTAGGTTTTGCTATAATGCAATTTAATCATCCTTACATTACACACTATAAAAAATGTTAAACTCATACAAATCCTTCAAAAGGTGACAAAACTTTTAATGCATTTCAATGCAGAATTACTCCCAGCTCTGCCTGTGGAAAGCTGCATTTCACATAAGTGTGTAGTTTGGGAAAAAAAATCAAAGGCAAAATCCGCATCTTTACATAAATGCTGTTCAAGGTGACGCAACTCTTTAACTTGATTCCTACTCAGGTTGACCTCCACTGTACCTCTGGTGACATATGTCTCACTGAACTGTATAGTTTATGAAAAAATTTATAGGCAAGAGCCACTCAAATTACAGTATAGTAATTCAAATATTTTAAACTGGATTTACAGGAACACTGTTACAAGTGACACAACTATCTGAGTTACAGTTTCAGCAGAGGAGGAAAACAAAAAAGATGAAATCCAAATATGGTTAATAAGAATTACGTTGTCTCAGAAGTGTTACTTCTTCTGCGGACTTATTCTAGGCAAAGAACGCAATTGCACTGTGAATCCTGAGCACGTCGGAGCTGCTCTGTTTCCATCTCCACACCCTGGGAATGGAACCAGCGGCTACAGCTGAAGCACTGGATCTGTAATGAACTCTCTAAATAATTAATTAATAATAATATTAATAATTCATTCTGAATGAGCAGAGTGAATCAAAGACATTTGTACTGAGGGGATATTTAATAGAATATATTTTTAACATTTTTTTATACTTCAAGTAAAATAATTTAGACCACAGGACAATGTTTCCCTGTAAATGTCTCTAAAATACTTGACTGATGATGAAAACCCATAAAGGGAATAACATTAATGAAATGTAATCATAATGAAAATTCAGATAAGAGTTTATTTATTTTTAGATAATTTTATAATTAAAATTAAAATTTTATAATTACTGTTTTTGGTTTTTTTTTTAGGGAGACAGTCACAGTGTTAAAATGAAAATGTGCAGAATAAACCTGAAGTTTTTATTTTACTGGACTTAAATTTTTGACACAGCTGTGCAGCAGTTAAATCCACGACCGTCCACCACCGACTGGGTACCATGCTTTTTAAATGTTTTAACTTGTCCACAAAGAAGTATTTGCCTCTGTGGTGGAAATAATTGTGAATTATTATTATTAATTATACAGTTATTTGATGTTTAAAACGGTCCTAACTCGGCACTCGTACCGTATAATCTAGAAGAAAAGCGCATCAAAATTCAACGTGCGGCTGACCTTGACGTGATTTTTCAGGTGATTTGGATTTTTCAAGTGAATATAAATTTTTCTTTTCCATTCGTTTTATTCTCAGACTTACTGAAATAATTTCTTCCCTCTGAGGTTTTCACACAAACAGATTCAGTATAATCAGTCAATGTTTTAATTCCAAATGTGTCACAGGAACAATACATCGATAAGGCCGCTGCACACTCACTGCACATTCTGGCTGAAACAGACAACAAAAAACAAAAATCAACATTTTCTCCGTTTACAATCAGATAAAAACAATTTGTCCTCCATTTTCAAAGAGATTACATGAAGAGGAGGAAGAAATACATGTACACACCTTCAACAAAAACCAAACAATGAAACAGGTACAAAGATGATGGTTTTCAAAATAAGAGCCCAGGATCTTCAAAAAAACAAAACAAAAACTGGAATACAGAGTTAAAATAACAGGTGCATTTTGACTGAAATATCCCTTTAAATGAGGACTCAAAGAAATCAGAGGCAGAAAATCAGGAATGCGATAACCATCAGTGTGCACAAAATAAAATTTCCATGATTCCTTCATGAACAGCAGGAGTATTAAAGAGTCCAGTTTTTATGAGTTTTACAGGTTTTCATGATTAAATTCAAATGTTTTCTTTAAGGCAACAAACTGAAAACCTTCAGAGACGCTGCTCACCCAGTCCTCCCAGCCCAAGTTTGGAAGAATTCTTGACATTCCTGAAAAATCCCAAAGCTCTGCTCCAGAAGAAAGAAAGGGATGGGGGCTCATTTTCCAAGGACCCCCCCCCCCCCAGATATTCTGGCACAGAGGTGGTAAATTTTCAGAAAAATGCTAATTTTTATGAGCTGATCCACACGCTGTATGTCCTCGAAGGATTACACCCCGACCTCTATGAACCTGCAGACGAGTGGCGCTCTGAGGGTCGTGTGTGTGGCTGGTGGCCTTGAAGCATCTGCAGAGAGCCACCATTATTCTGCCATCACGTGACTGAAGCCGACCCTCACACCATCCACATCTGTGGGTGTACAACACTGCTGTGTGTGTGTCTGATTCTACCAGATATCAGAAGTTACCAAAGTTAAACATTTTGATTTTTTTCCCCTCAAATCTGAAGCTTTACTGTCATAAATTTATGGCAAATTTACACCTTTCGTAATCTCAGAACATGAAGGTACATTTTAGAAAATCCCCCATTAAAAAACTGTTTAAAACCTTCTAATATGAGGTAAAGATACTGCAGCGTGAGAAGAAACAATCACTATGACTGTGTCCACAGCGGGTGTGTGTCTGTGTGTGTCCACAGCACGCATGTGTTGTGTTGGAGTGAGATCAGCTTAAGGTGAACTCTTTTGTGTAATACCACTCTGCACCACAAGAGGGTGCAGCGATTCCATGCAACCTGTATTCAACCCTAATAAAGGCTGACAACGCTAAGAGGAAACAAGGGTCGGGTAAGAAAATTTAAAAAAAAAAAAGAAATCAAACGTTAAGATGAATTATGTTGCTCCCCGGCTGGGACATATGGTAACTACAGAAAGCACCTCTATCCCCCTGTTTTTTAAAAATTTTCCTGAGAATCTAGTAAAATAATTTAAAAAGAGAATCTTAAAGAATCAGACCGAAAATTTAACTCCAAGGTCAAACCTCAACTATCTGGAGCAGAATTTCAGGATTTTGCAGTCGTGTGGAGCTTAGTAGAAATTTTTAACATGATTTTTTTCCTCATTGAAATCTACAATGTGACCTGAAAACAATCTGGTCTGCTTTTAGTCGCAGCTATAAAGCCTCTGAGCTTATGAAGGAGCACTGAAACACGGGAACCATCTCTTACTGACCATGTTAAACATGGTCAAAGTTTCTATTAATGTGAAAAAGGGAACTCAGTAACCAGATCAAACTTTCATCGAGAGTGAAATTAAAACGTCCTGACAGCTGTGACGGCGCTCCTTGGGCTGAGGTTACTGCTGCTGTACTATCAACATGCCCTGCATCACTCTGGGATGCTGCTGATGTGAGTTCATTTTCAGAGGAAAAACTCTCTACAAACAGCTGCATCTCAAACCAGGATCACACTACTTCCTGTTTCTCCTCCTGTGCCAGTGCTGGATGTTCATAATCAGAATAAATTTACCCCCCCCCCATGTCCGATTAATTATCTGTTTTATTTATGAGGTCAAAGCTCTCACTGCCTCCACCGGCTTGGATGTTCGCCGCTAGTAATAAAATATTTTTATAGTGTTTAAATCAACCAGACTATCATCATTTCAGTCATTTTAAAAGCAAACAGAGGCTTCTCTACTTTTAGAGACACCCTGCTTTAATCAGGTTACTTGAATGTCTTTGATCGTTTGTAGTTTGTATTTAATCAACAGCTATAATCGATAGAGATACAGAAGACTTAAAAAGGACAAAAAAACAGACAATTGCACAGGTGTTTTTAGTGTAATGTCAAGGATAAAGTCTGATGATACCTGTGGATTAATCTGCCGCTGAAAATAGTCCCCAACAAACTGCACCTTCTCCTCCCGTTTGCTTGGAAATCAGGATTTTCTATTGAACATGGTGTTTGATGCCTTCATTTGACTTTTACAGTGATGTCAGACATGTTGAACCCACCTGTGTCTGTTCTTTGTCTAATTCGTACGTAACGAAGAGAAACTGGAAAACATCATGAACAAAGGCAGTGTTGGAGGAATGTGAGGTTCAGGTTCAGTCTTTGAGTTGTTTCTTCACATTTCCACTGAGTTGTCTGCATTTTGTCTTTGAGGCTTAAGAGTCTGTCTCAGCTCCAGCAGCTTCCTGAGAACTCCACAGTTTAAAGTCAACATGGCAGTGAAGCAGCAATCTCTGTGGCGCCCTCTGTCCCGCCCATCAGGCGTAGAAGATGAGCTCGGGGATCTGGCCTCCCTGTACGCCGGTGCCGTTGGTGCTGTCCGAGGAGCACTGAAACTGGAAGGTCACTTTCCCACACTGCACCTCGGTCATGCCCTCCTGGCCGAAGTAGCTGAGTTCATTGCCGTCCAGCACCACGCTGGCAGTATAGAAGGTGTCCGGCTCGATCTGCACCGGGTATTCGAACCAGACGGGGAAGGTGCTGCTAGAGCCGTCAGAGAAGTACTTGATGAGACGTTGTGCCAGTGGCACGCCCTGGCGCTTCAGCTCGATCTTGGCACTGTATTCGGCCGAGCCACAGCTGGAGCCGTACAGGCCGAAACCAGCGATGAAGACGCGCTTGTCGACAGCAAACTGGATGCTGTCGCAGCGGCCTCTGTACCGCCACTGATTGCTCCTGTAGGCGCAGGACTGGAAGCGGTGGCAGCGCTGAGGCGACAGGCCTTTACGCGGTTTGGTGCAGAACAGGAGATCTGGCTTCTTGGCAGCTGTATACCACAAGAAGATGTCGTTGGTCTCGTTGAGTGTGAGCACACCAGATTGGGCCGCACCATTGGCGAAGTCTTCCAGTGCCATGGTGGGGATTCGGATCAGGTAGATGGCCTTCCCCAGAACCAGGCGCTTGTTCTCGATAGTCGGCGGCAGATCCTGTCTCTGGCACTCTGCCTCGGCCCAGTTCAGTGCCGCCTCAAACACCACCATCTCTTTGGCGTTGAGCGTCTCCCGCTGTAGGATGCTCTCCAGTGTCTGGGTGTCGATGTCGCAGAAGCCTTCGGAGCGCAGTGCTAGCTCGGCCTGCGCGTCGATCACCTCCCAGCAGCGCTGCGTCAGGTCGGGCTCCTCAAACAGGCAGCTCTGTGACAGCAGCACACAGGCATTCTTTGCGCTCAGACTGGTCTCCAAGAAGTTGACACAGGCTCGTGCAAGGTGAGGTACAATGTACTTCTTGGCAGCGTAGAGGGTGGCAAGCACCGTGTCGGCACAAAGGTCAATCTCATCACAGTAGATGTACCTGTGGAGGCAGAAACCACGGTTACGGGTCAGTGCTCTGCTACTTGTATAACGAGTTAAATGCATGAAATATCAACGTACTTCAACATGGCGAGGAAGGATGGTGGTTCTACATCTGGGATACGGATCTCATCCTGATCCTCGGCCAGCTCGCCATAGAACATGGCGTGGAACACGGAACTGCCGACAGCTAGGACGTACTGCCGGAGCAGAGGAACACGAGGACCACATCAGAATCAAGATTTACACTTTAAACACAGATTAAAGCTGAAAAACAAGTCTCAACATCCTGAAATAATCAAAGTTCCTGAGAACAGAAGAACATTATGATCATACATATTATATCCTTTAAAAACACTCATGGTCACCATATGACACAATTACCATTAAAATCAACATTAATGGCATTAATGATTTAAAATCCAGGAACAGAAAACATGAGGGTTAAAGCTGATTTGCTGATGTTCAGATCTGAGTTTGGAGCTGAGATTTAAACTGTGTGTGATGAGCAGCTGAAGGCTCCAGCAGTCATGGTGATAAGTCTGAAACAGTCAGGAGAGCAGCTGAAAGCGAGCACAGAACACGGGAAAGCCAGAATCTCCGGATTTGTACGGTACTACATGATGTTAATGTTTACAGACTACAAAATCTGTCCACAAATACCTGCTTCAGCCACATTTGCTGCTATGCAGACAACACTCTGCTGTGCCTCTCTGACTGATCAGTGCGAGTAAACACCAAGCTCTGCATCGCTCTGACACGCAAAGATCAATTCTGCCCCCTGCCGGTCACCTTTAGGAACTCGAGCCGGCTGCTGTTTACATTGTAAGCACTATGTTCTGATTAAGGATATAAACTGTTTACATATCAAGTGATTTAACAGCCTGGTGTTCACATGCATTGACACAAACAGTAAAGATGAATATCTGTGTCTTCTGAAGCAGGTTTTTTTCTTAAATCTCAGGTACGTCTGCAGCTCTTTGAAGGTGTGATAGTCATTGGCTGTTTGTTGCAGAAGGTACTGCGCTGCTCTGAAGTCTTTAGAATATTCAGCTCCATGTTAACACAGCCTCTGCTAAACTGTAACAGCTTTTCATGAACTACAAACTACCAATCGACTGCACAATGTGCAGAAATCAGCTGACAGCCTTCAACCAGAACCACACGACCACATCTGTCCTTATTTAGCCTCCTCTGAGATCTTACTGATCACTCCACAGGCTCCTCCTTCCTCACCATTTCCTCTCAGGACCAAATAAATCAGAACATTCTTTGAAAATCTCAGGCGGTTGCCTTTTGTTTCCAGTGACCTGCCTGAAGAGACAGACCCAAACGCCTGCCTGTGCACCCGAGGAGAGTGCGAACGAGCCGGCTCCGAGTGCTGAGCAGGTCTGCAGGTGAGGAGCAAACGGGCTTAAAGCTGTGACTGCAGGCTGGAGTGAACCTGTGCAGCTCTGAAACTGAACACTGTTGTGCATTTCTGTGCAGGTGGAATGCGTATGTGTTACCTTGTGTCCGGGGACTCGCTGCGTCCCTCCTGGTGGTCCCACCACAAAGTGAACATCTGCCATCATCTCATTGTTGTACATGACTGAATTCCTACAATGACACAGTAGTTTTCTGGGGTCAGGTCATAAAAAACACAAAAATTCACCAAAGAAGAAGCAGCCTGTGGTCAGACTCACTCATGATCTTCAGATTGAAATAAACCGTGAGGACATGCTGCCTTCAGGTATCTGAGAGCACCTCTAACAGGAAAGGCCTGGATGATGGAGGGTAAACTAAACTTTGGACCCAGAACTCGTTTCTGTGGTTCTCAGACCTGTACCACAGCTGCTGGAATATCACAGATCGGGCTTAATATAATTTAAAAATCTTTTTGGCTGCTTCTCTGTGAGACCGGAGCTCGGCCTCCACTCACCTTTCTCGGATGGTGGGGTACAGGCCCTGCCAGTTGCAGCAGCCCTGCGCGGTGCTGCTGGTGTTGTTGTTGGTAAGGTTCTGCTGCTGGTACTGCTGCACGGAGGCGGCCGGGACCAGCTTCTTGGTGGGAAACAGCTCCGCAGCCATCGTCCTGCAGTCAGACCGCGGGCCGGCGCATGGCAGCCGCGGGAAGAGGAACCAGAGTCCGCTTAAAACCCGGAGGATCTTATCTGTGCTTAGCGGACATCAGCACGGCTCGTTACAGTCAGCAAATAAAAACTCTGCGGCAGGAAGCAACACACGGAGTTTGCGGTCAAAACTCGGCTTTTAAGCTCCTCATCGGCTGCTTGTTTTAGCATGTTTATGCTAACGGAGCTGTTCGCTGCCTCACAGACTTCATTTCGCTCCCAAACTTCAGCCGTTTGTTAAATCAGTCGCTTTACACTCGCTGTAACGTCACACAGGTGAGTTTCTGATAATTTCCGCTTCATAAAAATCAGATTTTTGCTTTTTGGTCTTTAGCGAAGCAACTGTTTACCAGCAAGCTCGTAGGCCAATTAGCCAATCAGAAAGCAGCAGCTCCACGCACCGTGCGTCACTTCTTCTTCGTTTGATTTATGGACTGATGGAAAACCAGCTCGCGTCAGCGACACCTGGCGGACTAGCCATCAGGTTTAAATGTTTCCCCGCGCAGTTTAAAACGTGTTTTAACTGTTGCTCACACATAGCACCCCAGACCTTTAATAACCAATATCCAGTGTATAAAATAAATCAGTAATAAATCCACAGATGAGCACGATGATATGCAGAACCATCCTTTATTGTGCCTGATGAACCAGTCACTCCCCCACATGAACAAACACACCTGTATGTGCAACCCCAGCAGCTCCACTGGCCAGATTGGACTTTTATCTGCAGCCTCTGAAGCTGCAGGAGATGCGCTGATGTCCAAGAGTTCATCATCACAGAGGAAGAAACGAGGTGCTGTCATTGGACAACAGCTGCTGTTAAAGAAGTTTTTATTATTATACATTTACAAATCTCAGACTCTAATCTGCCCTGTGTTTGCTCCACTAAAGATGCCACGAGCCTGCTCCAATAGTCTGGCTGTTCTCTCTGCAGGTTTTCTCCTCAGCAGCTTTGGAAAGACTCAGAGGAGGTGAAATTATTAGAGGCAGCCTGATGATCTCCACAATGAGCTGAGTGAAATTTAAACAGTGAAATTCTCAGATGTAAGCTGACAGCAGTCAGTTCATCCACTGATCCGGCTGAACACGAAGACGTACGGAAGCATGCTGATGACAAAACTTTCTGAGACAGAACAGAATAGATTCTGAATGTAACAGATGAGTCGTAATAGCGTCAGAGCGAGCTGCACCTTCACGGAAAAAAAGGCACAAATCTGTAAAAATCTTGATTAGATTTCTGAACCCTAAAGAAATGCTGAACTGAATCAATGGAGCTCTCAGCTGCAAATATCAGCCCTTTAATTTCCCAAACTATGAATAAATTTATAGTATAGATGTTTATTTATTGAATAAAATGCCAAACTAAGTTTAATGTGGTGTTACTTTATTCAATATCAGATTTATTATTCGAGTAGGTTACGTTATGTCACACACACTTTTGTAACCTCTTGAAATGTGCATCATCAGCTCAGTGTTCCTTGTCTTGGACACACAGTTTGTCTACATCAGCTCACTGACTCCTTTATTCATAAACTTATAAAACTTTATGACAGAAACCAAATGTGGTTCTTTTAAGTTTTACTCACGTCCAGGCTGCCACCCAGCAGGTGGTGATCCAGATGTTTTGACTCCAATTCTTTCCTTTATAAACCATCTGTGATTAAAGTCCCCAGCTGTCATTGGTGGGTGTAATTAAAGGTGTGCACTCTTGATGAACACAACAGAAAAGTAGAAACATCCTGATGTGTGGTTACATGTGTATGTTTGTTACTGTAACAGACACAAACAGAGCACCAGCAAAGGGCTTGTTTCTTCCCTTTGAATTTTCTTTGTGCTCTAAACATTTTGTCATCCACAAACTTCCGTACCCATCCATGTCGGAGCTGCACAGGGAGGGTTTGAAGGGAACTGTGAGGTGCAGACACTTTAAGAACAGCAAGCTGGATGGAGTTTTTTTTAAGAGAATTTATTTTAGTGCAGATGAAGTAAAAGGGATGCGGCAGTGAGGTTTTAAAACTTCCACAACTTCCTTTTATGAAACAAATCAAAAATACGTTGAACTGCTTCATTTTAATGTGGAAATCAGCTAACTCCTGTGGATAAGCTCTTATTTTGGAATCTAAACAGGAAGTAGCCTAATTCTCTGTTCATATCACAGACAAAACTTTTCAAAACAGCCTCTAACACAGAAAATCATCATAAAGAGCTTTTTAAAGGAAGTGTTCACTCACGTTTCAGTACAGACCAGACTCCACTCAGTTTCCACAGAGTTTTACAGGAAATACAAACACGAGAAGTTTGATCTTTCTGCTCACCGACAACTGCCCTAAATACACTCTTTACACCAGTTAATAAATAGATTTGCTTTAATACTTAAAAACTGTACACACGTGTTAACCCTTTGTACATGCTGACAGACGGGACAGCAGCTGCAGTTCTGAGATGATCACTTGGTTAAAAAGAAAAATGAGATGCAGTGAAGTCATTAAAACACCAGCAGAAAAACCCCAGAAAGAACAAATGCCACTTCTCAAGTAAAACTGAATAAAAAAAGATCTACCTGTGTTCCACAGCCAGCACAAAGAGTCTTTAAAAAACTAGTAAATTGCTCAAAATCAGAAGAATTACTCAAAATACAGTTTCTCCAGGCGGTGGACTTAGAAAGCGTGAGGGTGGGGAAAGCACAGGTGCTATTCAGGTGTCTTACAGCAAGCTCATTAGCATTAGAAACAACATGTGTCGGGATTAGTCTGGAGGGATCCGGGCGGATCTGCCTGATTTCCGGAGGGGAAAGCTCTGCTGCAGGGTCACACCTGGAAAAGCAGCCAAACTGAACAACCTGTGAGGAGGGGGGAGGAGGAGGAGGAGGAGGGGAGCCTAAAGCAGAGGAAAATCACAGCTGATCCATTAGCAACAGCAGCAGCTCCAGTTCCTGGAGCTCCCAGCAGGTGGCGCCATCTGGAAGGCTGATTCTGCCCTTCCCAGTTTGTGCCGGGACTGCAGGTGAGGTCATGAATGTGTTGGGGTCCACGCTGGCCTCTCCACCACAGACTGCAGTGAGGATTCAGTCAGCCTTCAGTTTGTGACGCTTTTGTGACATTAATAATGTTTATTTGTTCTTTTATTTTTTACACATTGTTGTCTTTGGAGTAATCGCCACCTTATCCGGCAGTTTGATCTGACCTGTGAGCTCCTCCTTTCAGTTCTGCTGCTGCAGGTTGTGTTTGGGATAATTAATGCTGATCTTCTATAAACTCGTCCCAGCAGCTCGGTCTTTGTAGCCGTGAAACTTTTAATTCATTTTTATGTGGCAAACAGTACGACAGAAACTTATGTTTTAGACAGAAGTCGGGTTTCATGTGTCTGACCTTCATATTTAAAAATGATGCACTGATATGATGTCAATAATGCACTTATGATAGTCCATCCATCATTTTTTGGTTCTGGGTCTCGGGGCAGCGGTCTAAGCAGCTCGGATCTGCAACAACCTCCACACAAGTGTTCCCAAACCAGCCGAGAGGTCCAACTTCTGCGGCGTGTTCCGGCCCTGCCCTGAGGTCAGCGACAGCTCGTTGATGCCCACAGCATGTTTTTATTTAAACAGGAGCTTTCAGACTTTGTGGGGAACCCAGAGCTGATCTCTTCTTACACTGAACTGAAAGTCCAAATGAAATCTGAGTGCAAGAATTAAAGTGTAAAAACGTGTGTGGTTCGAACTGTAGGAGAAATTCCTGTGAGATCTGTGAGAAACCACCACCGTGAAAATTCATGTCCTCGAGCAAAAACCATCAGATTAACTTGAAGCGTTTGTCTCCCTGACTCTGCAGCAGAGGTGGACAGCGTGACGTTAGCGTAACAGCAGAATGATCCTTTAAGATGGCGAAGGCTGCCGGGACAAAGATCCAGGAAGCGGGCAGTTTGGATCTCCCCACTTTTCAAACTGTCATTTTAGTAATTTGGCTGTGAAGTTCCACAGTCTGACTAATGAAGTTGTATTCTTCGGGCTGCATGCACAGCTTCAGACAGGAGAGACTAAAAATCCCCAAACTGAGGTCATCTCAGGGTTCAGTTTGACTGCTTGTGGACTGAATGGGCTCCGCTCCGTACGGAGTCCTCTCTAGCTCTGACAGCTCATCTTCTGCTGCTCTGAAATCTTCCAATCCTCTTAAAGAAAGTATGCTTTGAAGAAAAAAGGCACGTTACGATGAGAAACTCGACAGACGGCTGCGGTGAGTTCGGGGTTGATGAGCGACACGTGAGGTTGGACCTGTTAGAGAAAGAAAATGATTCCAGCTTGAGGAAAACGTGCCGTGGCCTCCTGTGTTAAATCCTTTTCTTCCTTTCATTCACTCATTCACGCCGAGGTTGGTTTGTTTCATGGACCCGGGCCAGCCTGAGTCCAGTGGGGGTGGGGTGGGGATTTACACAAGAAGAACCTTAAAGGGGACGGTCGAGTCGCCTTCAGAAGAGGAAACAACCGCCTCCATCTGTCCAAAAAAAACGCAGGGCGCCTCAGGGTGTTCCCTCTCCACAACGCTCCGCGGTCTGACCGGATTCAGGTCATACGAAGACTTTGGCGAGCGCGTCGGCCCCGGCGCTGCCGATGTAGCACTTGGTGGGGTGGAATGCCACGTCATGGATGGACTCCTCAAACTTCTTCCGATGTGCGGTGAACTCCTGGATGCAGGTTTTACTCTCCATATTCCACAGACGGATCGAGCAGTCGTGACCTGATGGGAAGAGAAAGAGAGGGTCAATCAGGACAGAGCACAGACCTTAAACACAGGCTCTTTACAGGACAGAGGAGGAGAAAGGGGTGCGCCGCCATGACTGTGAACCTACCGAACCTGCAATGCATACAACACTCATCAAACAGCAAAATGTAACAAAACAGAACCTAAAATTATGCAATAAAAATGGGGATGTGAGAGGGCGTGTGGATGGACTTACTTCCAGACATGAGGTAAAGTCCATTTGGATCCACAGCAAGACTTGTGACAGAATCCAGATGTGCGACCATGGAGTGGATCAGTTTACCTTCAGTTTGAAACACATTCAAGTCAACAGAAGGACCGAAACACGCTCAAAGACTTTCAGTGCTGACAAAACTTGTCCAAAGGATGTCGTCCTCGCAGACTCCTCACACCGTACCTGTGTTGTTGTCAAAGAACTGGATGTGCCGGTCCTCCTGAGCAGTGATGGTGATTGGCAGCGTGGGATGGCTCAGCACTTTGTTGATCTTGCAGGGAGCTTCTGCATGGAGGCGGACATGAGAAAGACAGAAAACATTAGCAGTAAATCCCTGAAACCTTCAGTCCATCAGCTGCAAACAACTTCCTGTGACATCACGCTGAGAATGACTCATGGACGCTCAGGTGAGGAGCCTCCCAGCTGAAGCTGGTCTGAATCTGGACAGAGGAAAGTCTTTTGGAGTAATTGGCCAGAATTTCTAACACTCAAACTTGTCTGTTCATTGTTAAACCTGATTCAGAAACCTTTGGGTCTAAAAACAGCAGCAGCCTGTTTCTAACTGCACGATTAAACTCAGCCTGAGGACGACCTGCAGCACAAATACAGGTCTCTGTGTAAAATGTAAATAAAATGACAATACAATGATTTTCAAATCTCATCAATAATATTTTATTCACATAGAAAACATATCAAATGTTTAAACTGACATTTTACTATAACATGAAAAATGTGAGCTCATTTAGAGTTTGATGGTCTCAAAAAAAGTTGGGAGGGAGCAACAAAAGGCTGGAACAGTAAGCGGGACTAAACCAAAACAGCTGGAGGAAAGTTTGCAGCTGATCAGGTTCACTGGCAGCAGGTCAGTGACATGATCGGGTATATCTTAGAGTTTCTCAGAATAAAGATGGGCAGAGGTTCACCAGCCTGCAACAAACTGTCAAATACTGGAACAGTTTCAGAACAATGTTCCTCACTGTGAATATCATCTACAATAATAATATCATCAGAAGATTCAGAGGAGAAATCTCTGTGTGCAGGGACGAGGCTGTAAACTGTGATCTTCAGGCCCTCAGGCAGCACTGCAGTAAAAACAGGCCTGATTCTGTCCTGGAAATCACTGCACGGGCTCAGGAACACTTCCAGGAATCACTGAGCACAGCTCAGCGTGCCATCCACAGATGCAGTTTAAAGAAGAAGCCATCTGTGAATCTGATCTAGAAACAGTCAAAACTCATTAAAATGGGCTGAGGCAGAGTGGAAACTGTTCTGAGGTCAGACAAATCCAAACATGGACTAAAGAGCAGAGAGACCATCCGGCTGTTATCAGCTCAGCTCAAAGCCTGCCTCTCTGATGGTATGGGGGTGCATCAGTGGAACTGGCAGTTGGCACATCTGGAAAGGCTCCATCAGTGCTGAAAGGTATAAACAGGTCTCAGAGCAGCATGTGCTCTCATTCAGATGCTGCCTTTTTCAGGGAAGGTCTTCATATTTTAGCAGGATAATGCTAAACTTCATCCTGCAGCTATTCCAGCAACACAGCTTCGCAGTATTAGAGTCCGGGTGCTGAACTGACCTGCAGTCCAGACCTTTGACCAGCTGAGAACATTAGGAGCATCAGGAACCAAAAACAGGCCAAAGCAGACCCAGGACTGCTGAGCAGCTAGAATCCTCTTCCAGACAGAATGGGACAATATTCCTCTCCCAAAGTCCAGCAGCTGCTCTCCTCAGTTCCCAGACGTTTATGGACTATTGTTGCAGAGGGGATGCTGCGCATCGGGAAACACGGACCTGTAACAGCTTCTTGGAGCTCAAAATTAATTTTCTCTTAAAAAGGTGCATTTTCTCATTTGATATGTTTTCTATGTTCCACTGTGAATAAAATCTGGGTTCATGAGATTTGGAAATCATTGCATTCAGTTTTTATTTACATGTCTCACAGATACTCGACTGTTTTTGAAGCGGGGTTGTAATCAACATGTAAATACTCGCTGAGTTTGCGGTGGTACCTGCAGGACCAGCGGACTCCAGCTTTAGGACGAGCTGCTGTGTCTCCATGTTGAAGAGTCCGATGTGGCCAGTGGTGAAGGACGTCACCATGTGAGCCGGCTCGCTGCTCACCAGGTCCACAGAGGTCGGAACGCCGAGCTCTGAGAGAGAAGCAGAGACTCAGCACAGCCTGCCTCAAATATATTAAAAGGCAACAACAAAAAGGCTTTGAAGAGAAAAGACCCCGAGATACTTAAACTCCTCCACCTTATGATGAATAACTTAAGCTTTAATGTTGTGAAGTAAATGCTGACCCCCTCCCCTCCTTCAGACCCCCCTGCATGCTGCAGCCATCTCTGCTACAGAGAGAGAACGGCTGCAGCAGAGTTCACCCCAAACCTTCCCTCAGATAAATAAATCAGTGTAATGTGCCTTCTTTAATCCCAACGTTTAACCCTCCTTAATAAAATGCAGGGATCGGTGGTGCTGAAGCTGCACTGAGCTCCAGAAGTTCTCTCACAGATGTTCTCACCTCCTCTCTCATTGAAAATGGCAAGACATGGCGAGGTGTCAGCTGCATTCCACAGCCGGACCGTCCCATCGGCCGAGCAGGAGAGGAGGCGGTGGTGAGCTGAGCCGTAGACCAGACCCCATACTGCATCCGTGTGACCGCACAGCGCCCCCCTCAGGACGGACGGCTCTGCAGCAACAAGGACGTAGCAAATAAGGCCAAATTCTCATATCAAGAAGACTTCATGTAAATAAAGAAAATGCGTGCTAGGATAAATTGGGCCATACCGTATGAGTCGTAGGGGTCAATGTTTGGGTTGGGGGTATTCCAGCTCTGAATGGTGCCGTCCACCCCCCCACTGAAGCACTGCTCGCCGCTCGAGCTCATGGTGACGCACAGGACGGCACCGCTACCGGGCCAAGAAGAAATTATTGTTATCCAAACTGATCACAAAATGACTTAATTTATGATATTAATGAAGTAAGAAACTTTTTCTTTCCTAGTAATAATCCAGCTGAATATCAGATTCGTTTGCAAAGGTTAATGAATTGAATTTGTGAAAGCTCTCAGACAGATCTCACCTGTGGGCTCTGAATGTGTAGATGGGCTCCACGTCCAAAGCGGCACACCTGCAGGGTTCAAGCAGAGGCATGAGAGAGGTGCTGCTCTGCAGCTGAGCGTGAAAAGAAAAATAAGTAGTTCCCATTTTTGTGAAAGATGATCTGGATCTGCTAAAAGACAGACTAAAAACTGTCCGCGCTTCCATCAGCTCCGCAAGCTGGAAATTTGTTCTGGAAAACTATCTTTCACTGTTTGTCATTTTTAAGCTCTGGTCCTGCTTTTAAATGATCCAATTCAAAAAAAAAATTAAAAAAAAAGAAACTCAGCTACATCTGCAGTAAACCTCCCACCCGGGAGCCTCAGTATCACACTGCTGTGTAAATAAACCAGTTGCATTACAGAGATGCAACACCACCACCATCAAGTCAAACCGTGAACTCGTTCACGTAATCGATGTGAGACAACAGCTCAGGCTGCTCTGAACACTGAGCTGCACACAGTTTTTCTGTTACTGGATGAGTACAGAGGCCCCACCCAACTGCTGCTTTTGAGGGACAGCCAATCAGAGGAAAGTTTGCTTAAAGGAGGAGGAGTTAGAATCTCAGAATAAAATAAGGCCCAGAATCAGATAAAGGAGGATTAGTTTGAACTGTGACTCATACTAAGCTTCATTAAGGTAAAGCTGAAGTGTTTGGTTACCCCTCAGAGCAGCTTTCCACTTCAGGTATGCAGGATTAAAAAAAAGCATGTTTATCTTTTAATTTTATTCTACTATTTTTTTTAATATGTGTGAGTGAACTGTGTAGTTAAAACATGAAGTCTCACTTCTTGGCGGGCGCTGTCTTCTGGAGGTTCCACAGTTTGAGGGTGTGATCCTCGGAGGCGGTGACCAAAACCGACTCCAGCGGGTGGAAGGCCAGACTCCTGACTGAGTCAAAGTGGCTCCGCAGGGTGAACTTCGGGTTCCATGTTTTCCTCAGGGCGTCTTTGTTGTTGGCGATCTAAGGGCAGGAAAAGGTATCGTCAAGTTTTCTGAGAGATTAGAATCACATCAGGGTGCCACCTCTAAATGTTTCCCCTTCCTTTAGTGCAAGAACCGTCTGAAAAAATTCACATTTAAAATACAGACCACACAGAAAAAGACGAGTGAAATGCTTCTCTCTCCTCTGTGCAGTTTTTATTCGCTCGTTTAGATCCATCTTCACCTTTTCTTTCTGAGGATATGACCATGAGGCTGCATGGCCTGAAAGGCACCTCTAACAAGTTAATAATTACTCACGTCGTACATCAGGCCTTCGGCCTCGTTTGCGACTGTCAGACCGGCCAGTTCTCCCAGTCCGAGCTCATTAGAAACGGCCTCATCCACTCGGCCCAGAATGAATGACTTCCCCGATGACGGCAGGAACGTCATCGCCTCTGCAGGAAGGAAACAGGCAGCAGAAGCCAAGTTTGAACATTCACATTCAGCCACAGATGATTCATGGGCTGAGAAAGAGGGCGAACTACCGTCATCAGGGCGTCCAACTTCATGCTCGTTCAGCCTGGGTACGCTCGACCGGGAGGGAGGCGTCACGGCCGGTTGCATGGAGGGGAGCTCCTCTGTGTCCCGCAGGTTAGCCAGCATGTCCTGGAGTTTAGACCGGTTTGGTCCTGCAGGAAGAGGAAAAAGGACGAAAGAGGATGACAAGGGAACACAGAAGAAGGAGAACGATGTGAACAAAGATGTTTGGGGGAGAGATGAAAAATGAAAATCTGAAACAGTTGAGATGGAAAGAAGTAGCAGCTGCAGCAGCAGCTCTGCAGGGCATCGAAGGCAAATCAAAGCAGAGCAACAAAGAATTGCATTAGCATGAAGAAAAACATAACAGGAACACACTGATGCTCACGAGTCAGAAATCCAAAACCACTGCCATCTTTAGAGTAAAAGTAATAACGTCAGTGATGTCTTTAACCGGAATACTTTCTGTTCAGTTCTACACGGATGGTTTAATAAGGATCAGCCTGTGTCTGTGTGAGGCTACAGTGAGGGTGTAGGAGACCAAGAGCAGCTAAAAACTGAAGATAATCAGAAGGAAATGAACAAAACACGGAAAAACATCATCCCGAGCAGGGCCCTGTGTCCAGATCACAATCAAAGCTATAAGTTAACAATGTCTTCTTTAAATAATTTAAATTTTAAAAGCACTCTGGCTGTTTTGTTAGACTTAATATTCACTGGTCTGTAATCAGTACTTCTTGATAAAAATACACCAATGAGCCAGAAGCACTGGATTAACATCCAGCTCCAGGCCCTCTGAAGGTTCCTTGTGGTATCAGACACCAAGAGGTCAGCAGCAGATCCTGAGATTCCTGGATCGGATTAATGCTTAAAGTTTGCATTATCAGCGGCGTGGCCTCTTTGACTGACAGGTGGTGACACAGGCAGCTGTCAGCGGCTAGCTGTCGGATACTCCTCCAACAATAGTTCCTAACAAAAGTTTCCTATTAAAAGATTTTCACAAAGCTCAAACCCTTCATCTAAAATCACTAAAGATGCACCTGACACAAAGAGGAACATTTACAGGACTGAAGCCCTTTTGAGTAGAGAGAAAAAAAGGTGAAACAGAGAAATAATTAAATGGTTTAATGTTAAAGGAAGAGGAACACAACAAGGTGAGGAAAAACACAGAGTGAGGGGAACAAAAAGTAAAGGAGGGTGAGGCGGGAGGATGAAGCACAGGCCTGCTACAGGACTTACTCTTCACCCCCTTCTTGCCCTTGCGTTCCTTCCTGTACTGCTCCTTGAGCTGGGCTATCAGTCCCTGGTCCACGTCCCAGGCCATTTCACCCAGAGGAGACTGCTCTTCCTTCTCTACAGGCCGGCAGGAGGAGGAGGAGGAGGAGGAGGTAGAGGAAGGGGAAGGGGAGGGGGAGGGGGAGGGAGGTGGGGCAGAAACTTGTTGTAAGTGTCTGGATGCACTACAGTTCAAATCCACCAACGTAACAGTAAACCACACAGTGAAGAGGAAGGACTTTAACCGGGATCAGTCTTTTAAAGTCCAGACCCTCCGCAAACAAACTAAACCACCAGTTTGGAAACAGACATGGCCTGCCGGGGGTAAACAGCCAGAAGGAATCACACCTGGATGAAGGTTCTGTTATCTAAGTGTTTGGTAATAAAGGAGCAGCAAAGTTGATCTGGTTGTAGTTTAAAGGTAGATTTCAGGTGCATATACTGTTCTCATCAAGTTTATAAGGAATAAAAAAAAAATGCTGGGAAAAACTAAAACCTCCAGATTTCCACCCACCACTGTGTACTTCGAGGCCCTGAAACACTAAATCTGTAGTACGAAGGAAAAAGAAATAAAGCTACCGGAGAAAACAATCAACTGATTGTGGGGGTGTCAGGTGGTAGACAGTGAATGACTTTTCACCTGAGACAGAAAATGCTGTTATTTTTCAGTTTTAATAACCAGCACCGTCCCAATGGAGTAACATCATATTTCAAATGTAGCTGCTTTTGATAAGAAACTTTAAACAGTTCAAAGTTCACTGACTGGAAAAAAGTAAAGCAGCTCAAAGATACATCTGAACATTTCAGACAAAAACCCAGGAGGTCACTCTTTCCTCAGCCAGCATTTAACACAAATACTTAGTCATTAAAGCACAAAACATGAATATAATCTGCATATTTGCAAATTTATTAATCTAAATTTAATTGGCTGGATTTCTTTTAGTTTTAAATTTAGGAAGTCGTCCCATTGTTAGTGCCTCCAACATGATAATCTGGTTTCAGGGTTCCGCTTTTGGTGTGAAAAAGGTGAAGCAACTCCATTTGTTTCTCCATATAAATACACACTGTGAAAATCCTGAAAAATTAAGAACATATTTAGTATAAAAAACTGATTTGTATTTCTCGTTCCTGTGCATGCTTCCGTTGTTAACACTGTTCTGCTTATATTTTACATTTTAAATGATTCACAAAAGAAGTCAGCTGTTAAATCTGTGTCGGCATCTCTCAGGCCTGCAGCTGCTGCTGCTGTTAGTCTCCTCCGCTGCAGGGGGCGCAGTTTATCAGGTGTGAAGCAGTCCGAGGGGGAGTGATTGGCTCTCCTTTGTGAATGTTCAGAAGCAGTTTTCCCCGTAAGTGCACTGGGATGATAAAATGGAGATGAGAGTTTTCTGCTTTCTGTTTTAGGAAGGCTGAATCAGAAAAATGCCTCAGATTTTACCTGAGAGCTGAAATGGGGATAAAAATAATCTGCAGATGGTCGAAGGGCACATGAGCAGCTCCAGAGATGAGAAATGTGCAGCAGTGATGGCTGCCACGATAACGGCGAGCTGAAAGAAAGGTGGCCTGAGGGACGGAGGCTGCACAGGAAAGTACTGCAAAGAAAGATGCTTCAGAGCAAGAAATGACATCTGTTTCCTAACAGAGCAGAAAGCAACCAAACGGTTTCATCTGTGCCCAGCTGGCTTCATTATCGCAGTGTAAAGGCAGAGACTGTTTCATAGGTCAAACTGAAATGCCTTTTTCCAAACTGAGATGCCACTGAAAGCAGAAAAGGCTCCATTTTCCTTCTTTTCTTCTGTGGCTTTTCAGGCCGTGAACACAGTGGATCGTGGTGAGACCTGCTGCGCTGAGTCAGCACTCCTTTACAACTATCTGGACTGTGAAGTGTTGAATCACGAAGTGCGTGGGGGAGCTTTCTGTCATTGGCCGAATGACACTGAACATGTTGCTAAGTAACAGCAGAAAAAGGGTTTCTTTATGTAAACAGAGAGGACGGCAGGTCATCGGGGGCAGTGTTATTTTACAGAGACTGACGCTGTCGCTCAGGATGCCGCTTGTTTTACTTTCACAGAATCTCATGCTTTATATTCTGGATCCTCTTATTTTAAGTTTCACATGATCTGTAAAGAGTTAATAAAAACTAGACAACATGTTAAGCAGCAATGCTGTTCAATTCCTTTCTTTAACATTGTGGTGAAAACTTAAACCAAATTCCTTTTATTCATTTTTTTATGTTTTTGGAAAAAAAATATAAACTTAGCGAAGGAAGTAAGGAAATGTGTGTCTGGTCAGTCATTTCTGTGTTGTAATGATGCTTCTTGGCACTGAATCTTATACCACTGGAAAGCCTGTTTATTTTCCTTTTAGTGGAGTCACATTTGTAAGGAAAATGTATTTGTGGGTTGCGCAGCAGAGTAGGTGGGTTGTGCCCATGAAAAACTTGCCAAATCTTCTCTGCCAATGCCAAACAGCTATAAACTCTGGCTTGGTGGTGTTTATTTGATTGGCTGATTGACATCAGGGGGGCATGAGTAGCATGTGGACGAATCATACAGCTGGCAAGTTTTACCACGGGCGCAACCCACTTACTCAACTCTACTGCTCAACCCACAAATGCATTTTCCTTACAAATCTGGCTCCACTAAAAGGGAAATAAACAGGCTTTCCAATGGTATAAGAACCAGTTCCAAGAAACATCGTTACAACAAAGAAACAATCGACCAAACACACATTTCCTTACTTTTTGTGTTTATATATTAAATGGTAAATGTTCCTATATAGTATTTTTCTACTCTACTTGAGCACTCAAAGCGCTTTATACATTATTCATATATGCATTCACCCATTCACACACACAAGTGCTTTCTATCTAACATTCACACTCCAATGAATACATCTGGAGAAACTCGGGGGTTTAATATCTTGCCCAACGATACTTTGTCACGCAGACTGGAGCAGCCAGGAGCAGCCAGATCGAACCACCAACCTTCAGATTAGTATAGGACCTGCTCTACCTCCTGAGTCACAGGAGGTCATATATGAGCTCACTCACCCCACTCTCCGCTGTCCTCTGCACTCCTGGACTCAGGCAATCCGTCCAGCTCATCTGGACTCGCCAAGAAATCGAAACCCTTCAGCGCCTCCTCTGTGTCGGGATCATCACTGAGGTCAGAGGTCGTGGAAGACGGAGTTGACGACTGTTTCTTTCTCACCATCTGTGCAAAAGTATAAAATGAAGAAAGTATATGAGAAGATCAAGAAGATGAGCAGCATACGTTACACATTCACTATGTTTTTATAGATGCTATTTACAGATTTCTGCTTCACATACATGAAGTCAGCAAGGCCCTGGTCATACAGGCCAAGATACCAGGCAGCAACCACTGGTCACAAGGGGAAAAAAATGTGTATTTGGTGACTGGTTGCTGAGTGGTTGCAGGAGGTTGCTGGCAGTTACTAGCATGAAACTGGTTGGAAAGAGGTATACAGAGCTGCACTGAACCTTCTTGCAGTTGCTTTAGTGACTAGCAGATTGTGACAGTCACATGTAGTTTGGATGGAAGATGCTAACTTGCCTGTAAATATTTGCCATTTGAGACCACTCGCCTTCAAAATATAAGTTGTGCCTTACTACTGGAGCCAACACATTTCAATAGGTTCAGCTTTTATTTTGGTAAATGTTTCTGATTTGAATTTAATTTTTGAAAGTTTCACTACCGCTCAGCAAGTGTTTGCAGACAAGTTGGTGCCTTCTTTGCAAACTAAGTGCAACTACGGCAATCTGCTAGTGACCAATGCAATCGCAACGAGGTTCATGTGAGGATGGGGCGGGGCACTGTGGAGGTGAAGATGTATGTGTTGGGCAGCACCCATATGAAAAAAAGACTGTATAAGTGATATAAGCTGCAAATAGTACACTGGTTATTAAAGTTTCTTATGAAAACAAGAAAATATATATATATATATATATATATATATATATATATATATATATATATATATATATATATATAAAAAACAGGTTGCAGAATAATCACAGTCATGAATAATCAGAGGAAATTGTGGCATTGGTGTTGTAATTTCCTTTCAAAACCAACACACGGAGATAGCGCAGCATCACAACAGACTCGGGACTGAGCTTGTATCTGACAGCAGCACAGCCAGTGACAACCTGATAACCGGCAGCAGCTCTCAATGGTCAGAGCATCGACTGATGTTATAGTCACAGGCAAAGGGAGGCTATTGGATCATTAACAGGTTAAGGTGCGTGTAGGCCGGCTGCTACTACTGCAGATACGCCAAAAGTTAACCTAAGCAAACCTTTCATCAGGTCCGAATCTCCAGCTTGATAAACATCAACTCTCTTGCTAGCAGAGAAATAGCCAAGGTACTTCTGCTAACGTTGGGTAAAATGCTAAATCTGCTAAGTTTTGACCGACTTGTTAAGAAATATATAATTTACCCTTTCAGACATTTACTTGTGTATTTTCTGCTGCGCCCGCTTACCCATCATCCACACGGCAGCCCGAATTGAGAATGTAACGGAGCAACTTAACAGCCACTATTTCCAGCACAGCAGCATATGAAAAAAAGCTGCCAAAACTTTATAAACTTTTCAGTTCGTCAACGTGAAAATGAAGGTCATGAACGATCCACCAGGGAGCTGTGAGGGTTAAACTTAACTAAGACTCTGCTCTGCATGCACACTGGTCTCCAGAAACACACCACAGTACAGTGCAGGTCAGATAAACAGCAGAGATTTCTTAATTATTAAAAAAAAAAAAAGTAATGAGCTGAAATCTCACATGGTGGAAACCTTGTTATAGATCAGAGTTTGGGAATAAAGGTAAATGTCTCTAGCCCCCCAACCCCATTTCATTTTACATGCTGACTGCTGCGATCTGATTGTGTTTGTAAGATAAGGAGCCACACAGACAGTTATTTCTGTGCTCTCACATTAGAGACGAATCAATAAGCTGACGGGTGAGTTAATCAATCAGCTGACATCCTCTGGATATGAAAAGTTTTCTAGTTTTTCATGTTTTAACCTCAGTGGGAAACAGACAGAAATCATCCCTGTGGACTCAAACTGTGAATGCAATTTTCTCACCAGTTTTTCACATTTCAATCAGCACACTAAATGATTACTTGATTAACCCACAAAATTATCTGTCAAAGTTACACAAAATGGAAGTAATCTTTCCCACATTACACATTTTATCGGAGGTGCACCTGAAAGAAAGTGAAATAAAAGTGTGTTAACTTCTTACTGCAGCCAAGTCCAGGATGGTTTTATCCCTCCCTTCGCTGTCCTCCTCCTCGTCCTCGTCGCTGAACTCTGCTGCGGCGCTCTCGATGAACTTGAAGGCCTCCAACACGGTGGCCGAGTCAGACATGTCAGGTTTACTGCAGGGAAAACGGGTTTGTTTTAATGATGCAGGTTTGTTTTCCGTGGCTGTCTTCACCACCTCGTGCCGTACCTGACCATGCCGCTGTCCTTCAGCGAGGACGGCTCGGTGCCGTTGCACCATCGGCTCGGTTTTCTTCTCTGATGGTTTGTCTCCTGAGTCTCCGGTGAGCACCGAGCAGTGCCCTCACCCTCTGAGACTTCACATCCAGGATGGTGTCCGTGTATCCAACCTCCTGCAGGTATCTGAGACAGGAAGCAGGGTCAGCGAGAGCTTCTGAAGGAACGACAACAACCACGAGGTTAATCTGGACCTGCCAGCCGCTCTCACAGGCTTTTTACGAGTCCACTGACAATTCTGCAAAACCGCACATCAGTTCATACCTCGCTTACGAAGCATAAACTGAGTTTCCAGTTCAATCGCTACCTGAACGACCTTCAGACATTACAGCTTTCACCAGCAGGCATTAACAGCTCCAAGTGTGGATCACGGTTCAGGGAGATGGAAGCAGGACACAAGAGAGCAGATTTCACATCTCAGCAACAGTTACATTAAATTAGCAGCTGACAGCTAACGAAAGCAGTTTGAACAATAACCTCCTGCTGAAGACGATGTTACCACTACACCATCAGGAAAAGTTTAGCTGACACTGATGACAAAAGTAACTAACCTTTCATAAAGATTCTCTTATTTTACTTGTGTGCCCTTTTAATTCCAGCAATGATAGTTGGATATATGGATATATGCTGACATAATATGTCTGAAGAAGTGCCAACCAAAATATATTATTCCTATGTTTAAAAAATAGCTTATTCCTTTATAAAAGCAGTTCCTCAGATGCATTAAGTCTCTCGGGTTTGTTCTCGCAGCCAACAAGAAAGCATTTGTTGGGCTTTGCTTGTGTCTGTGAGATGACAGAGAGAAACCTGATGAATCACCAGTTTGCCAATGATGGGAAAATAAACTGCACTTTAACAGTAAAAACCTGTCTGTAAATCTCCACAGATCATAAGGGAGCCTCACACACAAACGCTGATTCCTGCTAATCAATGACATCCCAATAAAATCCCAGAATTTCACTCAGCAAACTGGAGCTCTGCCTTCTTGGACGGTCTGTTAGTCCAATGAAGCGCACAGCATCCACATTAATGGTCAGATAATTGTATTAAAAATGCTTCAAAAGACTCCAACAGCACAAACACGGTCCAGAGGCCCAGTTTAGTTAGCTAAGGTGAAGCCTAGCAGACAGCTAGCAGCTACAGCCATCTGTCTCACCATCCACCTGTCAGTCAGAGAGGCAAACAGGTGAGTTATAGAAACATCCTCCCCCCGTACAGCTGTTATGAAGGGGAAATTAGCCACAGAGACCAAAGCAGTTTCTGTATCAGCCGTAAACATGTTTATTTCTGCTGTAAAGTTTTAACATGGGAATCTATGGGGACTGACTCACTGCTGGCGGAGCTTTTGGAGCTCCAGGGTTTGCTTCCTTTCCCAGTATCAGAGGCTGAAGCTTGGTTTGTTCCCCTGCTGGAGGAGCTGGTCCTCATTGTCAGTGACTGTGGTTTGGCTCCTCTAGGCTCCTTATGTTATGGGTCAGCAGAGCTCAGTAAAGGAATATCACACCGTAACTCATTCCCTTCTTTAAAAGCTAAAGTTGCCACTTTGACTGCAGGGCCAACCCTCAGAAAGCTGCTCTGTGTTAGTGTCACATCTCACTGCAGAAACACCGCAGGTTCAAACAGCCAGATCTACCACAGCTGGAGGTCAACCAGCTGTCAGAGATCAATAAAGGGTCACATCATCTCTCCTCTATCTACAGCCTCTTCCTTAACTGGCAGTGAGTGAGACCTGGAGCAACAAACCAACTGTTCATCTAGATTAGAAGGAAGGAAAAACCAAGTCAGCCTGATCTTTGGAGGGCTCCTAAATAAAACATTTTTAATCTCTTCCTGCAGCAGCGGTGCCTTGCTGTACCCACTGCGCTACACAACACCACAATTATATGAATGGAGCAGCACCATTAAAAGGCAACACAACAGTTTACAAAACCAGACAGATTCTCAGAGCAATTCAGAGTCTGTGAGAATAAAAACCAACACAAACACGAATAAAAAAACCTTACTGTTCTTCATTAGCGCTAAATAAGACGCTGATTGTGTTTGTTTGTGAGATTTTAAATCTGTAAAGTCAAAGCTCTGTTTGCTGCAGGTGAAGAATAGATGTTAGTTCAAGTTCAAGCCTTTTCTGGAGGATTTTAGAGTTTTGCAAAGAACAATGCAAGCTCACAAATGCTGCCCACAGCTGGAGCAAATCTCTTTGTACTTACTGAGTCAGAACCAAACAAAACTTCTCTAAACTCCCAAAAAGTTCCAACTTAAATCTCCGTACTGTACCTCCACCCGGGATACCACCGAGGCACGACCCTGCTGACCTGAGAGCAGCGTTTAATCAGTGCAGTTTATCCTGAATAACATCCAGTGTGTTTGCTCACGGAGTTCAGCCTCCCTCCATCCCACCCTCCCGTCTGTACCAGCCTCTGCGATCGCAGGAGGCCTCCATGTCTCCACACAATCCTCCATTCACTGTCACCACAAACGCTCACACAGACATGCACAGAGCTGCACACATGTGCGAGTCTGAGGAACTGAGTGAAAATGAAGGGTGACAAAAGTATGGCATGTAGTTTGTTTCAAGGCCAGAGTGATGGATCAGAGGAGTCCCATCAGGCACTGCAGCCCCAAAACTCTGAGGGCTGCAAAGACTGGAGAGAAATGGTCTGTTTCTAAGATTTGATCAAAGCTGTACAGAAAAATACACACTTTTATTGTAGCCTGAACACATCTACACCTGCTCATAAAAACCAAGTGACAGGGACACCCACCAGGCTTTTCTAACATGATCCAAGACCTTTAACTCACACAGTAATAAGACAGCAAACTAACCATGAACACTTAATTTTCCTGCTGTTTCTTCAGACATTAAACTAACTACAGATTCTGGACTTTCCTACCATTATTACAGACAATGAACTCACCACAGCCTGTGGTCGAGGTTCTGCTGTTTTGCTGTTTTTGTCTTTCTGCTATAAAATTGTCCTTTAGAGTGTCATTTCCAATTTACAGCATATTTTTTCGGACCAAACACACACACACACACACACACACACACACACACACACACACACAGGTCTCAGCGGATTAGTGTGTTTGATTCCCATTACAAGTGTTAATCTCTAATAAGAAGCTTGACTCTGCTGCTTTCTGCTTTTTGCTCTGTGACACATTTAAAACACACAGACCCTGCTGTCCCGTGACACAGAGGACGTGTGTATGTGTATGTGTGTGTGTGTGTGTGTGTATACTCACTGCCTGAGCAGCTGGCGTCCTTGTTTCCAGCTGAGCTGATGGCTGCTGTTTGGAGGACTTGGAGTCTCGTTGTCATTCCCATCGTCTGAAACACAGAAAACGTTACATCCGTGTTTCTGTCCGTCTATTCATGAATTCCCAAAGCGTCACACTGCAGATGTCCCTCTCCCTAGCCACATCCTCCCACTCCTTCCGGGTATCCTCGCATGTTCCCAGATGAAATATATGTCTGAATAAAATTTTTTGTTCAGGTGTGTCAACAGGGCAGCAGCAGACAGGTTTCACTTAGCAGAAACCTCCAGTGCGGGAATTTTTTAATGCTGATGGCCAGCAGGGGGCGACCTTGCAGGCACCAGTGCATCTCGCACAGGATTTTATTTTTTTATTATGCTTTCATGAAGCACACTATGGATTTCCTTGTGTAGTGTGGGAATTTCTGACAACTTAGTGTCATCATAAATTTTGCACTGTGACTGTTCCCCTGATCAAACATGATGCTGAATTTTTTCTAAGATGGAGAAAAAAACAGAAGAAAGGAAAAGCACTTCTTACCTGAATCGTAACTCGGTGGTTTGATTTCTCCTTGATTCAGCTCAGTTCCATATTTCAGCTTATGGTATTTGGCCCTGAGGATGGAGACACACACACAAACATTTTTATTTAACTCACTCTTTGACCACACCAACTTTTCATAAAGCACCTTATAAAAAAAAGAAGTAACAATAAAAACTCTGCTACAGAGAGAAAATATAATCTTGTTTCCAGGATTATTCAGAGTGAAACTAATTTCACAGAGTTCCTGCACTGTCCCTGAATGCAGGATCTTAAACTTTAAACTGATTCCAAATGGAACTGAGTTGACCTTGACCATGACCTTTTCCCCAACGGTTCAGACTGAAAGTTGCAGCTTTAGGATACTTCAGTCTCTTTTTGATGAGGTTAATCTTCATATTTCAGTTCGGAGTGAAACATTTCAGCAACGTTCGGACGGTGGAATCTAGCTCACACATTCAAGCACAAGTTGCTTTATGATGAAAGTTGCTGGCTGCAGCCTCAGGGTCAACAGGCAATTGTCTGATAAATGTGTGTGACCAAACTCTCGCTGCTTGGACGACAGCCGATGCTGGTTTCATCTGAGCAGAAGAGTTCACCCCGAGTTTTTATGGCTGATCGCTTATCTAATGCTCATGTTTACTTATCTTTTACTTGTAAGAAGTCAGTGCTGTGGCTTGATTTTGCTACAATGGATGGCCAAAGTCAAGCTTAAGTTTAGCAGCAATTTGAAGATGTTCATGAAAAACCAGATAGTTCACAAATCTGTCTCTGTCGTCATGTGGTCCCATTATGGGGCAGACTCGGGGTCTGGGGTCTGAGTGTCTCACCTTTCCTGCTTGAGAGCGTACTCCAGCATCTTGATTCGTCTCACCAGGTCCTTCTTCAGGTTCTCCTGGCCCCGCCTCTCGCCCTGCAGGAAGGCGATCTGAGCCTGCAGCAAACAGAGGAAACCCTGAATGAAGGCGATCATGCAGAAAAGAGCAGGAAGAAGGTTTAAACTTCATTTTCTAACATATTCTACTGCTCCAGACATCCAGATTCAATCCCTGCTGTGTGTTTGATTAAACACCAAAGTTCAGTTAATTGAATGAGGCTAAAACACACACACACACACACACACACCAAAGCAAACTAAGAGCGAGTGGGGATAAGATTATGGACCTCCTGAGGTTTCTGTAAAGACATCTAGTTTCTATTAAACACGGTGAAGATGGGTGTGAATGGATTAGTGAAGGACTCCACTGGGAAGAGAGACATAAAAACAACAAACAGAAAGGAAAGTAATGGGACCACAAAGACACACAAAAGCAATAAAGAGACACAAAATGGCCACAAAGAGACAAAAAAAATTCAATTCAGTTTTGTTTATATGGCACCAAATCACAACAACAGTCACCTCAGCATGCATCATACAGTAAGACTCTACAACATTAGAGAGAAAACTCCAACGATCAGCTGGGCTCCTATGACAGGCACTTCACAATGACGGGAAGGAAGAACCATTTTACTCTTAAGTATCCTAGGAACCACAAGGAAGCCAGCAGTCTGATAGCAAAGTGCTCTATTGGGGTGACACAGTACTATGAGGTCTTTAAGATAAGATGGGACCTGATTATTCAAGACCTTGTATGTGAGGAGAAGGATTTTAATTTATATTCTGGATTTAACAGGGAGCCAATGAAGAGAAGCCAATATGGGACAAATATGCTCTCTCTTTCTAGTCCCTGTCAGTACTCAAGCTGCAGCATTTTGGATCAGTTGAAGGCTTTTCAGGGAGCTTTTAGGACAGCCTGATGATAATGAATTACAAATCCAATTCCAGAAAAGTCAAGTCTCTCTATAAAATGTAAATAAAAACTGAACGCAATGATTTCCCAATCTCATTAATGCAAATTTTATTCACAACAGAACATAGAAAACATATATGAGAAAATGAGAAAATGCACCATTTAAGAACCATTCATTTTGAGCTCCAAGAACTTGTTACAGGTCCGTGTTTCCCACTGGGCAGCATTTCCACTGCTTTAACATCAGTCCGTAAACATCTGGGAACTGAGGATAGAAGCTGCTGGACTTTGGAAGAGGAATGTTGTCCCATTCTGTCTGATATAGGATTGTAGCTGCTCAGCAGTCCAGGGTCTGCTTTGGCCTGTTTCTGGTTACTGATGCTCCAAATGTTCTCAGCTGGTCAAAGGTCTGGACTGCAGGCCAGACCATGAATGATATGGTTTAGCACAGATATGATTAAACTTTCATACAGTTTGAGTCTGTTTTCATTTTGCTTTTGCTGCGCAGCTCCCTCAGCGGACTGAATGGGAAGCAGCAGCAGCAGCAATGGTGTTGGTTTGGCAGGTTTTTGAACAGTGTGATTTCTCTGAGGGACGGAGCAGGACCGTGAAATCTAAAATAACACCGACATATCAGCGCCTTCCGTCCTGCAGCCTGAACACGGATCAGCAGCCATAAGCAACGAAATCTGATTCAACGTGTTCACTCAGAAGGAAGTCAGCAGCACCTGATACACAGACTGATCAGTTTCTGTAGAACGCAGAAACTGACTGACCCACATCCTGAGCTCTGAGGGCCCCAAAGCCTCTTGGGAACTGGGACAGGCTGACTGGGTGCCTGCAGGTTTAGCGTGGATCTGGAGAAAAGGACTGATGGGAGACTTGTGACCAACTAACACCCCACCACTCTGCCTCTGATCCGTCTTAATATCTCCTCTGGACGCTCTGCAGATGTGAACATGAGGCGGCAGCGTGGGAACAGACAACATGTGACCCACCTGTGGTGGAGGTCAAGTTATGCAGCGTGGCCCAACCACAGACTTGGATAGGGTATATTACAGCTGCAGTTCCTCAGTGAATCAGTTCCCATAGACTCCCATGTTTAAAGCCTGATACAGAAACTAGTCTGGTCTCTGTAGATAATTTTCCCCTTCATGACGAGGGGGTGGTGTGGGTGTGTGTGTGTGTGTGTGGGGGGTGTTTCTGTAAGTCACCTGTTCACAATATTAGGAGCGTGGCCTGTTTGACAGGTGAATGGTGATACAGGTGGCTGTAGCTGCTAGCTGTCTGCTAGGCTTCACCTCAGCTAACATGAGTCCTTGAACTGGACCCTCTGGACCGTGTTTGTGCTGTTGGAGCCTTTTGGAGCATTTTTAATGCAATTTTTGGACCAATAAAATGGATGCTGTGCTTCATTATCTGGATGTTACTGAATAGCAGGTGTGTGTGTGTGTGTGTTACAGTTACGGTCTATGATAACCAAGCCAGTTAGCATTAGTGGATAGCTCAGGCACATTGTCCTGGAGAATCAGAGCATCATAAGTGAATATATTTGAACAGGACAGTGGAGCACTGAGGCTTCAAAATGGGAGTTGGGAATGTCATTCCTCTGAGAAAATGATGCAGTCCAAGATTGACTTATTGGTGGATAATGCCCTCTGTTGAATCGTTACTACAGGCACTTGTTTCAGGGTTTCCTGGATCCACCTGGATCGATTGTCTTCAGTACCATTCAGCCAACTGTCAAGTAAGTCCCGTCCCCCAAGTAGCACGCAAACATAAGAAACAGAGTTACATCAGTTAAAGAAGTCACTGATAAGATCATCTCAAAGGTCAGCTGAGCTCCGTTCACGTAACACCATTTAAACGGGTTAATAAAAGACTAAATGAAGGTACTGTCATCAACAAATGCAGGATGACGCACAAAGAAGTGTTCTGTGGTTAGAGCATCATCCTGCATCAGTTAACAGTAAATAAAAGGAAATGTCTGAAGAGTCTCAGTGTGCGTCCTTGACTGTGACCGTGAGCTTGTTTTAGAGTTTGCTGAGTGTTTGTGAGCTGCAGGCACTGCATGCAGGGACCCAGCTGTTACCCTGCTGGATCCACGATATCAGTGCTGACGTCACCCTCAAACCTCCCCCGACACCGCCAACATTCTGCCTCCTCCGCCTTCCCGCCCTCTCCTCCTCGCGCTGACGTTTGTTTGTGTGTAAAGTTGCTTCAAAAACAGGTCAGCTGTTATATTTAATATGAACCCTCACAGCAAACACATCCAGCTGGCAGGAGAGCCGCAGCGACTTTTTCTCTTTGTCAGCTGACTCCTTCAGCCAAAAGGTAATAAAGAAGCTATGAAGAACATCCAGAGGCATTAATGACTACAGCACTGACTGAGTGGATTCCTGCAGAAAAGCATCAGCTCTGCAGCCCTCACAGAGAGCTGGGAGCAGTAAATCACTAAGACTCCTTATATCATCACAAGCTGTAATAAAGGCCGAGGTTTCCATATTTATAAATATGTGCAACCTGGAACATTTGTATTATGTTAAAAAAAAAAAGAGGATAATCAGTAATGAGGGATGATTTTTAAATAATAAATTAGTCATTAAATTATAACTTTTTATGTTTGGGTTTTGTTTTAACCCTCTGACATGTAAGCTAGCAACTGTTTATTCATGCATTTTTTTGTTCCCTAATTGCCAACACATGGGAGAACAATCTAACAATAGAAATGATTCATTCTGACTGCCTGGGGTTAGACGGAAGGTTAGGGTGGTCACCTGTGGTGGCTTCCTGTCACCTGAAAGTGGCAACAATCCACCTAAATGCTTCTGGGTGTGAACAGATGTTCCCAGAGAGACTCTGTGTTTGAGAGGTAAATATGGGGAGGGGGTTCAACACTGCACTACAGTGAGCAGGAAGGTTTTTCACGTCACCATGAAAGCTTCAGTGAATTTGAAGTCTGTGCACACAGGGAGCAGCTGCAGAGTGGCTGGATGTTGGTGGTGTTCAGATCCTCACTCCTGACTCTGCATGGGCTCAGGAACATTCCTGAGAACCACCAGCAGGGAACGCAGCTCATCCACACAGGAAGCTCAGACTCTATGATGCAAAGAACCTATAGAGGGACAATATCCCAAAACACTGCTGCCATCTGAGCCTGAGCTCATTTAAGACGGACCGAGTGGGAAACTCTGCTGCGCTCTCAGATGCTGAGATTCTTTTTGGAAATCACGGACAGTGGGTCCTCCGCGTTAAAGACAAGCAGAAGCATCCAGCTTGTTACCAGCACACTGTTCAAAGCAGCATCCAGACCTTCACCCACTGAGAACATGTGTGAACACCCACTGTGAAGCCAACTGCTGAGCAGCTGAAACCCCAACATTCAGTGGAAACACACTGCTAGAACAACTCCACTGAAATATTTAGCTATGAGCAGATCTTTGAGACATTTATCAGTTTCAGCCTCTGGTTATGTTCTCTTTGATTGCTTTCAAATGAATTTGGTCTTTCAGTGGCTTGTATTATTTTCTATTTCCATTTCACGCAGCATCCTTTTGTAGGAATATTAGCTTTCAATGTATTATAACGTAGCCGCAAGCCATGTTTGTCGGGCTGCTCACACTCTTTTGGGGATAAAACTTAAGAGGGTCACAGTCTTCACAATTACATTTAAGGTGACGTGTTTTTGATGGAAGTTTTTCTTACCCCAAAACAACATTTAAACAAATACGTTTCAGCGTTTTTCCCTGGCTTATTTCCCTTTGATAGGCAGATATGAAAAAGAAGAAAATCGTTTACTGATTCTGTCGACTGATGAAAGGAGTCACGAGCAAATCGCTTCAGCTCCAAACTTCATGTTTCAGTCTGAGATGACTGGACGATGTTGCCGTTTTACGCTGTTAAAATGTTTGCAAACACAAACACACACACACACACACAGGAAAGTGGGGCGCTTCATTCGTGTCAAACAGTCAAACTGGGTCACTCGAGGCTACTGACTGCATCTCAGTGAGACGACGAAAGGAAGTTTCATTCTGAAAATGAGCCCAGGATCTGGCTGAAGATCCAGAACTGCAGGAATGCCTTTGTCTCTGGAAATCTGCCAATCTGTAAGGTTGCTGAGCATCAATAAAGTCCGATTACACTGCTAGTGGCCACTTCGGGACAGCCGAGTTCAAGGTCGAGACAGACATCTGAGAGATCTCTGCTTAGACATCCATACTTTCACACTCTAAGCAGAGCCCCCCCACCCCCACAGGGACACTGAGGTGCTCCCAAAAGAACCAACAGACAGAAAATCTCCAGCATGATTTTACAACATCTGAAATTTCTGTCATTTCAAGCAGTGTTTTACCTTGTGCTGGAGCAGTGTGGTCATATTTTAGAGGACCTGAAAAAACTGTTAGGGACTTTGCTGTACCTTTAGCCAAAGTGAGTGGAGAGCGCCTGGTGGAGCTGAGGCCATGTTGGGACAGTGGTTGGTAAGGCTCCTGCGACGATGTCTGTCCTCTTTCTGCTTGAAAACTGGGAGGAGGTATCAGGCCTCGTCTCACACCCAGGTCAGCGCTACAAGGGAGAGGGAGGCATCGAGGCAGCTGCCATCCGCATCCAGTCCTGCTGAGAGCGCTGCTTTACAGCCGGACAGCCTACCTGTGCCACTGCCGCCGCAAGTGGGCGGTGGGCACCCATTGCCATCTAGTGGTTGATGCACACTCAGCTCTGCTGTGTCAGGAAGGCCCTGCAGGCCCGGCGTTTAAGTGGCTGGAGAACAGTCGCAGCAGAGCGCAGGTGATGTTATTTCTCGCTTCTTCCTCTCTTTTACTTAATAATGCTATGGGAGCTTTTTTTCCCCTCTCAGTTTCTCTCAGTTTCTCCCAGATCAGAGAACACTTCAATATTTGACCTTTGGATGTGAATGAGTTTCTTGTTGGTCTCAACTTGAAGTGGCTTTGTGATTGTGTGATTTAAAAGATTAAATATCTCTAAGACACTGTTGTGAAAAATGTGTACCCAGATCTACATATATTTTAGTAAAGTTTAAGGAAGAACAAAGAGACAATGGAAGGGATAAACAAAGTAAAAATGCAGCCACACTGTAAAGAAGACAGAGGGAAACAGTGATTATAAAGGCTCAAGAGCACAGGAATAAAATGCTCAAAAGTGGGTAGAACACTGCGTGCTGATTTTTCTATTAGCTTTCAAATAATAATCATATATGATGAAATCGTGTAAAACTAAAGAATGGTTTTGGACCATTGTTGCTTATACAATATCTAAAAGTACACCTAAAATCTGATTTTAAGGCTTTCACTTGTAAGCATAATTATGTCACAAATATCAGTCCTGTGCAGTTTGGAAAATTTCAGGCTGCATTTCACAGATGTTGAGACTCTTTCAAAGTAGCAGAAGAATATTGTTTCCAGTAGTTTGAAATAGAAAAAATGTTTGCATAGTTGTAACTTCTGTATTTTTCAGGCAAGCTCAGAGACAAATTTAGGTGAAGAACATAAAATATGTACAAAGAAATGAAGCTTTTTTTAGTTTAAAATGATATGCTATGGTGATATAGCATATAACATGAAACAACGGTGAAAGGAAAACTTGTTCTAATTGCACTGGCATAATTTAAAATTTGTTGTTAAGACAGATTTTCTAAATTGCAGACTTCCAGGCTTCTCAACTTTTATGCTTACTATCTCCAAATATTTTAGCATCTCCTTATCATGGCAGAATATACTACATATACTTAACTATGT